>JACVYH010000010.1:0-45677 GCA_014964245.1 Nannizziopsis barbatae | reverse complement strand
TAACCCTAACCCTAACCCTAACCCCTAACCCTAACCCTAACCCTAACCCTAACCCCTAACCCTAACCCTAACCCTAACCCTAACCCTAACCCTAACCCTAACCCTAACCCTAACCCTAACCCTAACCCTAACCCTAAACCCTAACCCTAACCCTAACCCTAACCCTAACCCTAACCCTAACCCTACTTCACATAAAGAAAATAACAGTATTAGTATTATTTTTAATTAAATGAGAAAGATTGAAATTATTACTATTATGATTATATAATTAATTAGTATAATTAAATTAATTATATAGTTAATTTATTTCTAGCATTATGAAATAAATCTGTAAAAATATTAAAAAAAATTTCATGTTCTGCTCTTATTAATGAAAATTATTAATATCTATTCTATTATTTAGAATGTCAAGTCTTTTTTCAGATTATAGTATTATTAAAGAAACTAATGCAAGTAAGAATCTGAATTCTATAATTATTATATTCTTGAAATTAAAATTATTAATTAAAACTTCAGTAACTGAAAGCATCACATTCTTGCTAATTATAAATTCAGTAATTACTTTATATCTTAAGAATTTTTTATATTCTGAACAAGTTAAAGCACTAGCATTTAATAATAATAATATCACTCATTTTCTCTGCATGTATAAATAAATATGTGAAAATCATAAAATAATTCTGAATGATTATTATATGATATCACATGTCATGAACTACTGTCAGCTAAATAATAAAGTGTGAATTTGAAATCTTTTTAAAGTATAAAATAAAGACTAATCTAAAATAAAGAAGAAACTGAAAAAAGAATTCTTTTATTAGAATATTAAGCAGCTTATTTATAATTATAAATATCTTAAGATTCTTATCAAGAAATTTTAAAAATATAATATGAAAGAAGTTAAATTATATATTTACTAGTACATTTCTGTATCTGAAAAGATATATAAGAAAGATAAAATTAATAAATTCACATATTACTGAATATTTATTTAAGACTTGTCTGAGAAACTTGCAGATAAGATATATTAAAAAAAATATCTTAATTAAAATAATTCTTAAAATCTAAAATGAAACATGCTCAAGAGCATAGTTAAAAATCTTATTAATAAGAAAAAAAAAAGCATTCACATACACACATAAGATTTTAATAATAAAAAATTTGAAATTTTTTTTTAAAATTATGAGAAAATTATAAACTCTCACATGATTATAACTGCAGCTGAAATAATTAATAATATTATTATTAAAGAATCTTTTAAAAGTCTTTAAAAAAAAATGAAGAAAATAAATGTGAGAACTGAGAAGAAAACAGTTTAATTTTCTCAGAATTCTGTTACTTCTACACACAATTACTCTTCTTCTTCATATGCTAATTAAATTTTAAGTAAGATGAATAATAAAATAAAAAATTAAATAAAAAATCTTACTTAAATTATAAAAGTTCTTACTTTATTCTTACAAGCACTTGCCACTAGAACTGATTTTTATATTATAATAATTCAAGTATCAGCTCTAGCTGAGCTTGCATTTATATTTACTTCTGCTGCTATCTTACTAATACTCACATATAAATAAGTAATAATTAGAAACTATGAAAATTAAGATTAATACATGTCTCATAATTTTAATAATACATGTTTTTATTATAATGAAAACAGCTATAATAAGATAAACTATCTAATATATTAAAATAATATTTTATAAAAGAAATGTTACTTTAATACTGAAATTTAAAAGCTCAGAATAAGCATGCTAGATAAAGATAAACTAATTTTACAATTTACTCAAGATAAATTATAACATTATATTATTTAAAGATACTGAATTAATTAACTTCCTACTGCTGATGAAGAAAATCATGTCTTAATATTAAAATAAGCTATCTAATTTTAAAATATTAAAATTATATAAGATTATCAGGCACATGTGTAATTAATCAGAATTAGAATAAATATAATAAAAAATGATAATTCTAAAGAATCTAATAGCAGTAATAATGAGTATAAAACACATGTAAAAGTAATCATTACTCTCTCAGAAAATAAGAAAACATGTATTAAAAAGTCTAAGCTAGTTAAAATTAAGAATTACTTAAAGAAAAATTAAATTACTAATTAATAAATTTCAGAAGATGAATTTCAGATACTTGTTAAATTTTAAGAAAAAAAACTACATAATCTTTAGCTAAGAATTAAGAAAGTTAAAAAAAATAATAAATTCACAGATAATAAAATGATTACAAATAATGCAGAAATAACAGATGCTCTAAAACTCAGATCTTAACAGAGAAATTATTATCAGCTAGTAAAAATGTTAAAAGAAATCAGAAGAGTAATAAATATAAAAGAGATTATTAATAAAATTCTTGATACTTCTGTTATTAATCTTATTATTTAAGAAATTCTAAAATTATTACATATTATATACTGATGCATATTTAGAATACTTTTACTTATTAAAAATAGCTATAATAATAAAAAGTTAAAGCTAGTTAAAATAAAGATTTTATATCAGAAAATAATATAAGTAAAATACTTATGATTAGTTTTTATGAAAAAAGAAAATCTAATTCTTGTTATTAATATTCTGAAAATGTATATTAATATTAATAATAAACTAGTAAATATCATCATTAATAATAAATTGAAAATTAATTATATTAATCTTAATCTTACAGAAAAGCTTAAGCTTAATATTAGTTATAATCATAATATTACTTTTATTAAATAAATAAAGAATATTATGAAATGCATAGAAATTTATGATAATGTGCTAGTTAAAATTAGAAATATCTTAACTTATGTTATACTAATAATTATTAAAAATGATAATTAAGACTTTATTCTTAATAAACTCTAGCAGTAAAAAGCTAAATGAGATTATAAGACAGATATAGCAGAAAATATTATCACACATATTTATTTAGCAAATAATTCTTATATTATTTAATTTAAGATATATCATGTGTTAAAAAATTTATATTATTATTATGATAATATTTAGTAATATAATATTTTAAATTAAAGAATAAGTATAATCAAGAACATTTATCTACTAGTAATAAGAAAAATTCTGCAGAAATATATATATTAAAAAAATTATTTATAAAGATGATATATGTAGCAGTAAACTTATTAATATATTATAATTTCTATAAATTAAAATGAATTAGACTTATTATAATACTAAAATACTTTTACATGCTTATAAAGTTCTTAATAAAAATATCAGATAAATATAACTTTAAATATAAAATAATAAAAAAGCTTTAAGATGAAAACATGTAATCATGTAAAAGAAAGTATGAAGAAATATTAAAGCATTTATTTAATATAAAAATGATGTGAAAATATAAAAAAGAAAAAATAAAGCTAGTTATATTAAAAATCAGTAATAAAAGCATATTAAAAAATTTAGTTAATTAAATTCAGTCTTGCATTAATAAGTACTATGATAATAAATATAATAGAAAAGAATTTAATAAAATGCTTCTTAATAAGTATTTAAAGTACTTCTAATTATATTTAGTTAAATTTTCTTCTAATAAAAAACTTATATAAGAATAACTTAAAAAAATTACATGTAAATAAGAACTTACATTTAAAGAAAAAGAAATTCTCATAATCATATTAATACATTATAAAGAATGTCTTGCTTGAGATTTCTCAGATATTAAAAAGATTTATTCTGAAATTATTTTATTATAAAAAATATAAATAATTTCTTATAAAGCATGATAAATTTCTAATTATTATATCTCATGAGTATTAGAAGCTAAAATTATTAACATGTTATAAAAGTAAATTAAGACTAATATCTTTAAATACTACTACAGTTCATATTAAAATTCTTAATTTCTTATTAAAAAGAAAATATCTGATTATTAAATTATTAATTCTGTAATTTATATTAACAAGCACATGATATGAGATGTGAACTTATTTTTAAACATTAATGAATTTACTAAAGAATTCATAAAAATGATTATTATCATAATTATTAATTAATTTTCAGATTATAATTAACTCTTACTGCATTCTGAAAATTATAATATGATTATTATAATGATTTTACTAGAATTATTATATCAGATTTTAATACTTATAAGCATGATAAACTTGATAAAATAATTTATATACATATTTATAAAGATTTTTAGAAATATCATGTTATACATCTATCACATATTTCTAGATGATATTAATATTAAAAAACTAAAGACTAATTATGATAAAAAAGAAATTAAATCTGAAATATGCTAATTCATCATGAAACACTTGCAAAACATTAATAAGATACTTTAGCTTAATAAGATATCTGAGAAAATAATTTCTGCAGAGAAATTACATTTTATAATGCTTGAAATAAAAATTATTAAATAAATTTATAATTATAATAATTACAAGTTTAATAAAAAAAAAGTTAAGAAAATCTTGAAATAATTCATCTTATAAAATGTTTCTGAAATTTATAGATTTTTTAATCTTACAGAATATTATAAAATATGTATTATTAAATATTATTAAATTATAAAATTTTTTTATTACTTATTATAATTAAAAATGCAGTAAAGATGAAAAAATAATAAAAATAATGCATTTAATGAGCTTAAAAAAAAGCTGAGTATATTTTTGTGTGTTCTGTTGCTTAATTATATTCTGAAATCATTAATTATTATTATTATAATTAACATAAGTAAAAGAAAATAAGATGCTGTACTCATGTAAATTTAAAGAAATATTTAACATTTTACTTAATTTAATTCTGAAGTATGATCTAATACTGAAAGTAAGTATAATATTAACAAGCAGAAATATCATGCAATTCTAAAGATTTTTAAGAAGTTTTATTATTAAGTCTATGATATTCATTTTTAGTTAAAAGTTAATGCTTGAATACTTGTTACATAATTAAATAAAATTACTACTAATCTTTTAAATGCTCTTATTATAAATTAAATTACTTAAATCAGATTATTTAATTTTAATGTAAAGCACATTTCTAGTGTAAAATACACTACTGCTAATGCATTTTCTTAAAAATCTGATGCTTCTAATAATAAGCTTAAGTTTAAAAAATAAAATATTAATAATTACATTAATATAAAACTCAGCATGTATCATGCTTGCATCAGACTTACTAGTATTTTAAAAAATAATAATAATAATAAAAATCTTTTATACATTTTTAATAATTCTTATAATAATGAATTTAAACAAATCACATCTTATCTGATTATGCTTTAAAAATTAAAAAATCTTATTAATAATTATATTAAGTTTTATCAGAAGATCTTATAACATGTAATAAAGAATAATTTATTATTTAAATAAGCTAATAAAAATGTTTTCTTAAGAAGAGTTATTAATAATAAAAAATAATAATATCTAGTAATTAAAGCATTACATGATAAATTCAGTTATAAGAAATGAAAGAGCACACATGTTTTACTAATAAATTATTATTATTAATATGAGATATATAAAAATATCAAGAAATATGTTTAAATTTATCATGTATG
Organism: Nannizziopsis barbatae; assembly: GCA_014964245.1. Taxonomy (NCBI): domain Eukaryota; kingdom Fungi; phylum Ascomycota; class Eurotiomycetes; order Onygenales; family Nannizziopsiaceae; genus Nannizziopsis; species Nannizziopsis barbatae. The sequence goes on along the minus strand of JACVYH010000010.1, from coordinate 40,154 downwards.
TTAAATGAGAAATCTGAAATAATAAGAAGAAACATTACATCTGATATGAGTTTTAACAGCTTAAGAAAAAATTAAGATTAATATTACATACATGCCTAAAAATAATAGAAAAGAATATATTATTACTGCTTGAGATGATTTATTTAAATAAGTTAAAGCATGATCTTTATCACATGCTATTATTATGAAAGTTATCTAGTTTATTTATCAGAATATAATCATGCAATGAGAAATGCTTAAAGCTATTATTATTAATAATAAATCAGAAAATAAGAACATTACTAAAGAATTATTAAAATGATATAAGATTAAATGCATTCAGATTTTTTTTTATAATTCTCATGTAAATAATATAATTAAATAAGATTATTATTTAATTAAAAATGTACTTTTAAAAATGATAGATAATTTTGAAAAAGATTAGATTATATATTTATCTGTGATATTAATAGCTAATTATATTACTGTAAGATGATTAACAGATATATTATTTTATTAAATTTTAATAAGTCAAGATACAGTTCTGCTGATAAAATATGAAGTTAGAACTTGAAAAATATTATTCTGAAATAAGATTTACTTAATGCAAGATCTTATTATCATGCAAGCATGTTAAATTAAAAGATATGATTAAAATATATAAGAAGTTATTAATCATGTAAAATAAATTAGAAAGAAAAATAAGAAATAGTTTAATAATAATTATAACACATATAATGAATTCTTGAGTATTAAAGATTTTATTTTATTATATCATATAAAAGATAATAAAAACATGTTAAAAATTCAGAAGTTTTAATTTTACTGATTAAAATCATATAAAATAACAGATGTTAATGAGTAATATGCTTATTATTAGATTAAGAAATTAAATAATATGTAAATTATGAGAATGATTGCAGATAATAAATTCAAGAAATATTATTCTAGAAATAATTTAGATAATTTTAATAATATTAATGATGTATCTAATAAGAATAAAAAGATAAGAAAAAATATTTCTGAGAAAAGTTAAGATAATATCACTACTAGAATTACATGAAGTATCAAGACTATTAAGATGATTAAGAAAATTAAAAATAGAAATTCAGATAATAACTTAAATAATAAAGAAATTAAAAATAACAAAAATAATTCAGATTAAAATGAAAATAATAAAAATCTTTTAAAATAAGTTTCTTCTGATTAAAATATAGTAATAATAATATCATAAATTAATATAAAATAATAATATAATTGAAAAGTAACTTAAAAACTTCTATTTTTAAGATTATTTAAAAGAAAAATAAAACATGAAATAAGTTAAGATAAGAGCTTAACAAGAAAAGAAATGAATTAAATCAGAATGAAAATAAAAAAAAAAAAAAAAAAATTTTAGTTATTATGATGATTACTTCTAACTACTGCAAATTAAATAATATTATATAAGCAGGATACTTTATCAAGAATAACAGAAAGATTACCAGACTTAAGTAATGCAAAATCATGAGTAGTAAAAATAAAAAAATTATAATAAGAAATTACTTAATTAACATTAATATAAGTTCTATCAGAAGAAAACATCTTAATTAATTTATTATAAACAGAATTATCAGAAGTAAGAATTCTTATTCTGAAAGAAGAAAACATAGCATTTAGATAAGAGAAATTAGTTAGAATGAAAATATAATAAGAAATAATAAAACTGAATGAAAATAAGAAACATTAACTGCAGGTAAAGTTACTGTAAAAAATGTAATTAGCATATAAAGCTAGTTCAGAATAATTCTTCTTTAATAAAAATAATATGTAAGTAGAAAATGAAAAAAAGTTTTTAAAATAATAAGAGTAAGAAACATCTGAAATAATACTGCAAGATTAAAGAATAAATAATAAACATGCATGTTAATTACTTATGAGAAGAAAATAAAAACCTGCATTAATAAAGAACTAATCTAGAAAATAGTAAATTTAAAGTAAATTCAGTTCATAAATAAAAGAGTTTAAGAAAATATAAAAGATTTGAAAATTTATAAAAATATTAAATTTTTTAATATAAAAGAAATCTTTAATATATTATAGATTATAAGATGAAAGTAAATCTATATAAGAAAACATTAATATCAAGTAATAAAATATCATGAAAATAAACTTATAAATTAATTTAGAAAAAATATAAGAAATCTCATGAAACAGATTATATAATTAAAAAAACTAATTAATATTTATAATTATTATGCAATGATATTCAGAATAATTTATATATCAGATTATTAAACTTAAAAATAAATAATATTACTTTATAAAATGATTATACTTATAGCTAGAATAAAATAAAAATAATAAAAAAAAATAATTAAAATCTATATATGCTAAGTAATAAACAAGTTAGAAATAACACATGAAATATAGCAAAAACTTAAAAACATACTTAAAATATTAAAATAAGAACTAGAATTAAACTTAATATTAGAAGTATCTGAAGATTAATAAGAGCTTGAAATATCAGAAAGAAAAAAAGAAAAGAAAGAAATGTTAATAACTTTAAGAGAAGTGATAGAGAGTATTTCTCTGTTAGAAATGTCTGAAGAAGAAGATAGTTTAAAATAAGAATTAAAAAAAAAAAAATATTAAACTTAAGCTTCATTTTAAAGAATCAGAATAAATAATTAGAAATTATATAAGTTAGAAATAATAAGATAATAAAAAAATAAGAAGAAGCATACATGAAGAGAAATAAATGATTATTATAAAAAAAGAAAAAATTAGAATTAAGCTAATAAGCATGAAAACAAAGTATAATTAAAATAATAATAAATTAAGATTTAAGAAGAGTAAAAACTTCTGTAAATGATAACTTACTAGCATAAATTATAATTATATATCATGAATACAGAGTTAATAATAATAAATAAAAAATAAAAAAGAAAGAATATTTTATTAATAATTATTAGAACTAAATTATCTAGAAATAAAACAAGATAAAAGAAAGACTTAAAAAAGAATATCAGAAAATTAAATATTAAATACATTATTTAAATTAATGATACTGTGAAAATAAGCATGAATATGATTACATTTATTAAAAGTAATATTAATTTTTACAGAAGATATATTCATAAATAAAAACAGATAATAATATTTATATAAAGAAAAGAAAGTAATACTGCTAAAAATATTAACAGAAATATTTTTATTAATAAAAATATTAGAATAAAGAAGATAGAATAAATTAATTATACTGAAATCTAAAAAAGAGCTCAGAATATCTAGAATATCTGAAGAACATTTAGAAATAGAAAATTTAATAATAAGCTTGAAATGTTTATCTGAAAATACTATTAGATATAAAAAGATAATAAAAAATAAGTAAAAAAAAATATGTATGTAATAAACAAATATTAAAATAACTATCTCATATGCAGTTAATACATAAGTTATAAAGAAAATCATTAATATCATTTAAAATTATAATACATTTTATAAATAATCTATTTACATTATTATACTTGATATAAGAAAGAATAAAAATAATTTTATAAGTTTAAAGAATTAAAATGAAATTCTGATGAAAATTAGATAAGTTTTTAAAATCAGCATGTTCAGGAAGACTATTTTTTAATCTTCAGTAAAGTAAATACTTTATTAAAAGTACTGCTAATTCTATGTAACTTTTATTTTACATAAATAATTTAAAAAAAATCACATGAGAAGTTATAAAATTATTAGAATAAAAAATAAGCTGAAATTCAGCAATCTTAATTCTGAAATTTAAATAAGAATCTAGAACATGTTAGTTAAAGATGAAAAATTAAGAAAAAACTGTAAAAAAAGAAATAGCATATAATTAAGATTAATGAGAGCTTGAAAAACATTAATAAATTCAGAAAAAAAAAAACAGCTCAAATGTTTAGAGTTCTTGTAGAATATGATTAAGTTAATATTAATAATTTTCAGATAATTACTGAAACTGTTAAAGATAATAAAATTAGTATTTTTAATGAAAATCATGAAATTAAATGTAATATTCTAAATAAAAAATAGCTGAACTTTAGAAATAAGAATAATTTTTTTAAACACTAACATTAAAACATATCAGAAAAAGAATCTTATTAAAAACTAATTTTTATAAAAATATTACTAAAAAAACTTACTAATACAGATAAAAACTAGAAAAGAAGCAGAATGTTTATAAACAAAATGCTTAAAAAAATACAGAATTTTTAGATTTAAAATAAGTATTAGTAAATAATTTTATTTCAGAAACTGTTATTTAATATATCAGATGTAACTAAGATAATAAAAGATACTATTTTTAAAATTTGTAAAAAAAATAAAAAAATAAATAAAAAAATGAGAATAATGAATGAAAAGAATAAAAATATAATTAAGATAAAATAATAAAAAAATGAAGATAAAAGTAGAAAAAAAGCATAGATAAAGAAAAAAATTCTCAAAAATAAATAAGAAAGTAAAAGTTTCCAGATCATGAAATTCTTAATCAGAATCTTTCTTAATTAGAATTAAAACAAACATGAATATGAATAAAAATAGCTATTTTATTATAGTAATTATTAATTAATATTCTGCTATTTTATGAAGCATTTAATTTATCTGATTAAGTTAATTATTATGTTTTTATTACAAATTTTATAATATGTAATTATCTTTAGTATTTCATATGATAAATTACATATTATTTCTATGAGTTTTCAAGAATTTATCACATGTTTAGTTAATTTTATTTTTATTTTTATTAATGTTAGAAAATGATATTAATGAGAAATAATTAAAATATAGTAAAAAAATATATCTACTATTATTAAAGCACTAATAGAATAGTTTAGATACTAATTAAATATTTCACATGCAGTAATTACAGGTAATGACATGGAAAATAGAATTAGAAGATGTTAGAAAAAAATAATATTCTAAGAAAAAAGAATTTATATTATTTAAATACATTAAGAAGTATATAAAAGCTGATAAATAATCTGAATATGCATGTTTAATAATCATTCTATACATAACTTATTAATTAAGTTATTCTAGAAATGAATCTTATTAATAGAGATTAGTCATGATTATTAATTAATTATTATTATTATTATTATTTTTAATATCTCTAATATATAGAGATTAGATACTTATTATTATTATTTTCTTATTATTCTTTAAATTATTAATTTATTTTATTATTTTATTCTATTATTTTATGCATGTTTTAGCATTATACATAGTTTCTAGATTAGTATAATTATATAAATTATTCTTCTTTATCTTTTCTTCTAATTTGCATATCTTTATACTATTTATTACTGTTTAATACTGTTTATCTAGCATTATTTAACTGTTATTATACACTTTTATTCTATCTTATATACAGAAATTATGCATTGTATGCTTTACATCTACTAATCATACATTTTAAGCTTCATAGCTATTGGTAAACATATCTCTTATTTCACTATCATTTATTTCAGCTAAGCATTTCACTTTTCTCATCTTAACATGAAAACTAAAAAGAAAATAATTTAATTTTCTTAAAATCCTGTTATTTTTATATATAATTACTTTTTTTTTATATATTAATTAAATTTTAAATAAGATAAATAATAAAATGAAAGATTAAATAAAAAATCTTACTTAAATTATAAAAGCTCTTATTTTATTTCTACAAGTACTTGCTACTAGAACTGATTTTTATATCATGATAACTTAAGTATTAGTTCTAACTAGACTTATATTTATATCTGCTTTTATTACTATCTTATTAATATCTGTATATAATCAAGTAATAATTAAAAATTATAAAAATTAAGATTAATACATGTTCTGTAATTTTAATGATACATGTTTTTATTTTAATAAAAACAGTTATAATAGAATGAATTATCTAATATATTAAAATAACATTTTATAAAAGAAATACTATTTTAATACTGAAATTTAAAAGCTCTAAGCAAGCATACTAGATAAAGATGAACTAATTTTATAACTTATCTAAGATAAATTATAATGTTATATTATTTAAAAATACTAAATTAATTAATTTTCTATTACTAATAAGAAAGATTATATCTTAATGCTAGAATAAGTTATTTAATCTTAAAATATTAAAGCTGTATAAGATTATCAGACACATGTGTAATTAATTAGAATTAGAATAAATATAATAAGAAATAATAATTTTAAAAAATTTAATAATAATAATGATAAGTATAAAATACATATGAGAATAATTATTACTTTTTCAGAAAATAAGAAAACATGTATTAGAAAGCTCAAGCTAGCTAAAGTTAAGAATTACTTAAAGAGAAATTAAATTACTAATTATCAGATTTCAGAAAATGAATTTCAGATACTTATTAAATCTTAAAAAAAAAAATTATGTAATCTTTAGTTAAGAATTAAGAAAGTTAAAAAAGATAATAAACTTGCAGATAATAAAATAATAATAAATAATATAAAAATAATAAATACTTTAAAATTTAAATCTTAACATAAAAATTATTATTAGCTAGTAAAAATATTAAAAGAACTTAGAAAAATAATAAATATAAAAGAAATTATTAATAAAATTCTTAATATTCTCATTATTAATTTTATTATTTAAGAAATTCTAGAATTATTATATATTATGCACTGATGCATGTTCAGAATATTCCTGCTTATTAAAAATAATCATGATAATAGAAAGTCTAAATTAGCTAAAATAAAGATTTTATACTAGAAGACAGTATAAGTAAAACACTTATAATTAGTTTTTGTGAGAAAATAAAATCTAATTTTTATTATTAATATTCTGAAAACATACATTAATATTAATGATAAGCTAGTAAATATTATTATTAATAGTAAATTAGAAGTTAATTACATTAATTTTAATTTTATAAAAAAGCTTAAACTTAATATTAATTATAATTACAGTATTACTCTTATTAAATAAATAAAAAATATTATAAAATGCATAAAAATTTATAATAATATATTTATTAAAATTAGAAACATCTTAACTTATATTATACTAATAATTATTAAAAATAATAATTAAAATTTCATTCTTAATAGATTTTAGTAGCAGAAAGCTAGATGAGATTGTAAAATAAATATAACAAAAAATATTACTGTGCATATTTATTTAGCTGATAATTCTTGCATTATTTAATTTAAGATATATCACATGTTAAAAAACTCATATTATTATCATAATAATATTTAGCAGTATAATTTTTTAAACTGAAAAGTAAATATAATTAAGAATATTCATCTGCTAATAATAAGAAAAACTTTATAAAAATATATATATCAGAAAAATTATCTGTAAAGATAATATATATAATAATAAACTTATTAATATATTATAATTTTTATAAATTAAAATAAGTTAGACTTATTATAATGCTAAAGTACTCTCACATGCTTATAAAGTTCTTAATAAAAATATTAGATAAACATAATTTTAAATATAAAATAATAAAAAAACTTTAAGATGAAGACATGTAATTATGTAAATAAAAATATGAAAAAGTATTATAATATTTATTTAGTATAAAAATAATATAAAAATATATAAAAAAAAAAATAAAGCTAGTTATATTAGAAATTAGTAATGAAAGCATATCAGAAAATTTAATTAATTAAATTTAGTCTTGCATTAATAAGTATTATAATAATAAATATAATAAAAAATAATTTAATAAAATACTTCTTAATAAGTATTTAAAGTACTTTTAATTATATTTAGCTGAGTTTTCTTCTAATAAAAAGCTTATATAAAAGTAACTTAAAAAAATCACATGTGAATAAGAATTTATATTTAAAAAGAAAAAAGTTCTCATGATTATGTTAATACATTACAAAGAATATCTTACTTAAAATTTCTCAAATATTAAAAAAATCTATTTTAAAGTTACTTTATTATAAAAAATATAAATAGTTTCTTATAAAGCATGATAGATTTCTAATTATTATATCTTATAAGTATTAGAAGCTAAGATTATTAACATGTTATAAAAATAAATCAAAACTAGCATTTTTAAATACTGTTATAATTCATATTAAAATTTTTAATTTCTTATTAAAAAGAAAATACCTGATTATTAAATTATTAATTTTATAATTTATGTTAATAAGCACATGATATGAGATGTAAACTTATTTCTAAATGTTAATAAATTTATTAAAGAATTTATAAGAATGATTATCATTATAATTATTAATTAATTCTCAGATTATGATTAATTTCTACTGCATTTTCAAGATTATGATATGATTATCATGATAACTTTACTAGAATTATTATATTAGATTTTAATATTTATAAACATGATAAATTCAGTAGAATAATTTATATGCATACTTATAAAAATTCTTGAAGATATTATATTATACATTTATTACATATTTCTAGATGATATTAGTATTAAAAAATTAAAAATTAATTTTAATAAAAAAGAAATTAAATTTAAAATACATTAATTCATCATGAAATACTTGTAAAACATTAATAAAATACTTTAACTCAGTAAGATATCTGAAGAAGTGATTTTTACAGAAAAATTATATTTTATAATACTTAAAATAGAAATTATTAAATAAGTTTATGATTATAATAATTACAAGTCTAATAAAAAGAAAATTAAGAAGATCTTGAAATAACTCATCTCACAGAATGTTTTTAAAATTCATAAATTTTTTAATTTCATGAGATATTATTAAATATATATTATTAAGTATTATTAAATTACAAAATTTTTTTATTACTTACTGTAATTAAAAATGCAGTAAAAATAAGAGAATAATAAAAATAACATGTTTAATAAACTTATAAAAAAGCTAAGTATATTTCTGTATGTTTTGCTGCTTGATTATATCTTAAAATCATTAATTATTATTATTATTATTATTAATATAAGTAAGAAAGAATGAAATGTTATACTTATATAAATTTAAAAAGACACTTAATATTCTGCATAATTTAATTCTGAAATATGATTTAATGTTAAAAGCAAGTATAATACTAGTAAGTAAGAATATCATGTAATTCTAAAGATTCTTAAGAAGTTTTATTATTAAATCTATAATATTCATTTTTAGTTAGAAATTAATACTTGAATACTTGTTACATAATTAAATAAAACTGCTACTGATTTTCCAGATGCTTTTATTATAAATTAAATTACTTAAATCAGATTATTTAACTTTAATATAAAATACATTTCAGATATAAAGCATATTACTGCTAATACATTTTCTTGAAAATCTAATACTTTTAATAATAAGCTAAAATTTAAAAAACAAGATATTAATAATTATATTAACATGAAACTCAGTACATATCATGCTTGTATTAAGCTTATCAGCATCTTAAAAAATAATAATAATAATAAACACTTTTCATGCATTCTTAATAATTCTTATAGTAATGAATCTGAATAAATCACATGTTATCTAAGTATATTTTAAAAACTAAAAAATCTTATTAATAATTATACTAAGTTTTATTAAAAGATCTTATAATATGTAATAAAGAATAATTTATTATTTAAACAAGTTAATAAAAACATTCTCTTAAGAAGAGTTATTAATAATAAAAAATAACAGCATTTTATAATTAAAATGCTGCATGATGAATTCAGTTATAAAAGATAAAAAAACACACACATTTTACTAATAAATTATTATTATTAATATGAAATATATAAAAATATTAAGAAATATGTTTAAATCTGTCATGCATATTAAATAAGAAATCTGAATTAATAAGAAAAAATATTATATCTGACATGAATTTTAACAGTTTAAGAAAAGATTAGAATTAATATTACATACATGTTTAAGAATAATGAAAAAGAATATATTATTACTACTTAAAATAATTTATCTGAATAAGTTAAAGCATAATTCTTATCACATGCTATTATTATAAAAATTATCTAATTTATTTATTAGAATATAATCATGTGATAAGAAATGCTTAAAGTTATTATTATTAATAATAAATCAGAAAATACAAATGTTACTAAAGAATTATTAAGATAATATAAGATTAAATATATTCAGATTTCTCTTTATAACTTTTGTATAAATAGTATAATTAAATAAGATTATTATCTGATTAAAGACATGCTTTTAAAAATAACAAATAATTTTAAAAAAAATTAAATTACATATTTATCTATAGTATTAATGACTAATCATGTTATTATAAGATGATTAACAGGTATGTTATTTTATTAAATTCTAATAAATCAAGATGCAGTTTTATTAATAAAATGTGAAATTAAAACTTGAAAAACATTATTCTAAAATGAGATTTACTTAATATAAAATCTTATTATCATGTGAGCATGCTAAATTAAAAAACATAATTAAGATATATAAGAAGTTATTAGTTATATGAAATAAATTAGAAAGAAAAATAAAAAATAATTTAATAATAATTATAACACACATGATAAATTCTTGAGTATTAAAGATTTTATTTTATTATATCACATGAAAAATGATAAGAATATGTTAAGAATTTAGAAATTTTAATTTTACTAATTAAGATTATATAAGATAACAGATGTTAATAAATAATATGCTTATTATCAGATTAAGAAATTAGATAATATGCATATTATAAGAATGATTACAGATAATAAATTTAAGAAATATTATTCTAGAAATGATTTAGATAATTTTGATAATATTAATAATATATCTAATAAGAATGAGAAAATAAGAGAAAATATTTCTAAGAAAGATTAAAATAATATTATCATTAGAATCATGTAAAGTGCTAAAGCTGCTAAGATAATTAAGAAAATTAAAAATAAAAATTTACATAATAACTTGAATAATAAAGAAATTAAAAATAATAAAAATAATTTAGAATAAGATGAAAATAATGAGAATTTTTTAAAATGAATTTCTTCTAGTTAAAATATGATGATAATAATATCATAAATTAATATAAAATAATAATATAATTAAAAAGTAACTTGAGAACTCTCATTTTTAAAACTATTTAAAAGAGAAATTAAACATGAAATAAGTTAAGATAAGAATTTAATAAGAAAAGAAATGAACTGAATCAGAATGAAAAAGAAAAAGAAAAATCTTAGTTATTATAATAATTACTTCTTATTACTACAGATTAAATAACATTATATAAGCAAGATATTTTATTAAGAGTAATAGAAAAATTATCACATTCAAGTAATGCAAAGTTATAAGTAGTAAAAATAAAAAGATTATGATAAGAAATTATTTAATTAACATTAATATAAGTTTTGTCAGAAAAAAATATTTTAATTAATTCATTATAAATAAAATTATGAGAAATAAGAATTTTTACTCTATAAAAAAAAATACTGCATCTGAATAAGAAAAATTAATTAGAATGAAATATAATAAGAAATGATAAAATTAAATAAAAGTAAGAAATATTGATTACAGATAAAGTTGCTATGAAAAATATAATTAATATAAAAAATTAATTTAGAATAATTCTCTTCTGATAAAAGTAATATATAAGTAGAAAATGAAAAAAAGTTTTCAGAATAATAAAAAAAAGAAATATCTGAAATAATATTATGTGACTGAAAAATAAATAATAAATATGCATGTTAATTACTTATAAGAAGAAAATAAAAGCTTGCATTAATAAAGAATTAATTTAAAAAATAGCAAATTTAAAATAAATCTAGTTTATAAATAAGAAAATTTAAGAGAATATAAAAAGTTTAAAAATTTAAAAAAATATTAAATTTCTTAATATAAAAGAAATTTTCAGTATATTACAGATTATGAAATAAAAGTAAATCTGCATGAGAAAACATTAATATTAAGTAATAAAATATCATGAAAATAAATTTATAGATTAATTTAGAAGAAATATAAAAAATCTTATAAAATAAATCATATAATTAAAAGAACTGATTAATATTTATAATTATTATATAATAATATTCAAAATGATTTATATATTAAATTATTAAATTTAAAAATAAATAATATTACTTTATAAAATAATTATACTTATATCTAGAATAAAATAAAAATAATAAAAAAAAATAATTAAAATCTATACATGCTAAGTAATAAACAAGTCAGAAATAATATATGAAATGTAATAAGAATTTAAAAACATACTTAAAATATTAGAATAAGAATTAAAGTTAAACTTAATATTAGAAGTATTCAAAGAAGAAGAAGAGCTTGAAATATTAGAAAAAAAAGAAAAGAAGAAAGAAATGTTAATAATTTCAGAAGAAATAATAAAAAATATTTTTCTGTTAGAAATATCTGAAAAAGAAAGTAATTTAGAATAAGAATTAAAAAAAAAAGAAATGTTAAACTCAAGCTTTATATTAAAAAATTAAAATAAATAATTAAAAATTATGCAAGTTAGAAATAATCAGATAATAAAAAAACAGAAAAAAGCATATGTAAAGAGAAATAAATAATTATTATAAGAAAAGAAAAAATCAGAATTAAGCTGACAGATATGAAAATAAAGCATAATTAAAATAATAATAAATTAAGACTTGAGAAAAATAAAAACTTTTATAAATAATAACTTACTAGTATAAACTATGATCATGTACTGAAAATACAGAATTAATAATAATAAATAAAAAAAGAAAAAAAAAGAACATTTTATTAGTAATTATAAAAGTTAAATTATCTAAGAACATAATAAGATAAAGAAAAAATTTAGTAAAGAATATTAGTAAACTAAACATTAAATACATTATTTAAGTTAATAATATTATAAAAATAAGCATGAATATAATTACATTTCTCAAGAATAATATTAATTTTTATAAAAGACATGTTTATAGATAAAAATAGATAATAGTACTTGTACACAGAAAAGAAAATAGTATTATTAAAAATATTAATAAAGATATTTTTACTAGCAGAAACATTAGAATGAAGAAGACAGAAAGAATTAATTATACTAAAATTTAAAGAAAAATTTAAAATATTTAGAATATCTAAAAAATATTTAGAAATTAAAAATTTAATAATAAGCTTAGAACATTTATCTAGAAATACTATTAAATATAAAAAAATAATAAGAGATGAGTAAAAAAAAATATGCATATAATAAATAAGCATTAAAATAATTATCTTATATGCAGTTAGCACATGAAGTATAAAGAAAATCATTAATATTATCTGAAATTATAATATATTTTATAAATGATTTATTCATATTATTATACTTAATGCAAGAAAGAATAGAAACAGTTCTGCAAGTCTGAAGAATTAAGATAAAATTCTAATAAAAATTAGATAAATTCTTAAAATTAGCATATTTAGAAAGTTTATTCTTGAATTTTTAATAAAAAAAATACTTCATGAAAAGCAAGATTAATTCTGTATAACTATCATTCTACATAAGTAATTTAAAGAAAATAATATAAGAAATTATGAAGTTATCAGAATAAAAAACAAGCTAAAATTCAGTAATTTTAATTCTGAAATTTAAATAAGAATCTAGAATATATTAGTTAAAAATAAAAAATTAAGAAAAAATTATAAAGAGAAGAATAGCATATAATCAAGATTAATAAGAACTTGAAAAATATTAATGAAGCTAGAAAAGAAAAAGTAATTAGAGTACTTAAAATTCTTATAAAACATGATTAAGTTAATATTAATAACTTTCAGATAATTTCTAAAATTATTAAAAATATTAAGATTAGTATTTTTAATAAAAGCTATAAAATTAAATAAAATACTCAGAATAAAAAATAACTAAACTTCAGGCATGAGAGTAATTTTCTTAAATACTAACATTAAAACATATCAGAAAGAAAATCTTATTTAAGATTAATTTTTATAAAAATATTACTAGAAAAATTTATTAGTATAAATAAAAACTGAAAAGAAAATAGAGTATTTATAAATTAAATATTTAAAAGATTATGAAATTTTTAGATTTAAAATAAGTATTAGTAAATATTTCTACTTCAGAAACTATCATTTAATATATCAGATATAACTAAAGTAATAAAAAAAGTTATCTTTAAGATTTATAAAAAAAATTAAGAAATAAATAAAAAAATAAGTAAAATAAATAAAAAAAATAAGAGTATAATTAAAATAAAATAACAAAAAAACAGAAATAAGAATATGAAAGAAGCATGCATGAAGAAAGAAATTCTTAAAAATAAATAAAAAAGTAAAAGTTTTCAGATTATAAAGTTCTTAATCAGAATTTTTTTTAATTAAAATTAAAATAAATATGAACATAAATAAAAATAATTATTCTGTTATAGTAATTATTAATTAATATTCTACTATTTTATAAAGTATTTAATTTATCTAATTAAATTAATTATTATATTTTTATTATAAGTTTTATAATATCTAATTATTTTTAATATTTTACATGATAAGTTATATGTTATTTTTATGAATTTTTAAAAGTTTATCATGTGTTTAATTAATTTTATTTTTATTTTTATTAATATCAGAAAATGATATTAATAAAAAATAATTAAGATATAATAAGAAGATGCATTTATTATTATTATAATATTAATAAAATAATCTAGATATTAATTAAATATTTTACATGTAGTAATTATAGATAATAACATATAAGAAAAAATTAGAAAATGTTAAAAAAAAGTAATATTCTAAAAAGAAAGAATTCATATTATTTAAATGTATTAAAAAGTATATAAAAGCTAGTAATTGGTCTAAGTATACATGTTTAATAATCATTTTATACATAGCTTATTAATTAAGTTATTTTAGAAATAAGTCTTATTATTAGAAACTAGTTATAATTATTAATTAATTATTATTATTATTATTATTCTTAATATTTCTAGCATATAAAGATTAGATACTTGTTATTATTATTTTCTTATTATTCTTTAAATTATTAATTTATTTTATTATTTTATTTTATTACTTTATGCATATTTTAGCATTATATATAATTTCTAAATTAGTATAATTATATAAATTATTCTTCTTTATCTTTTTCTTCTGATTCACATATCTTTATATTATTTATTATTATTTAATATTATTAATCTAGTATTATTTAATTATTATTATACATTTTTATTTTATTTCATGCACATTAATTATACATCATACATTTCACATTTACTAATTGCATATCTTAAATTTTATAATTATTAGTAAACACATCTTTTATTTTACTATCATTTATTTTAGCTAGATATTTTACTTTCCTCATCTTAATAATACTTTCTACTTTATAAGTAAAATTTTAGCATGAAGTTAAATTAAAATAATTAACTAAAATTATAAAATTATTCTAAATTCTTACTAATTATATATAAGTATATAATAAAAAGTATAAAGCATTTTCTTATATCTTATTTTTTTTTTTTCATAATTTCATAAAAAATATAATTTAAAATAAAAGTAATAATATCTTTTTTATACTAAAAGCATATCTTGCATATTATTACTAGCTTATTATAAATATTAAAGATTCTTCTAGAAATCTTATATTATAAATATTAATTAATATTATACTAAGATCTGAAATAGCTTATTCTAACTTATCTGAATTTCTAACTTTATTTCTTACTTAAGTTTAAAAGCTTGATTTCTTTATTATTACTTGGAAAAAAAAAGTTATAAACTTAAATAATAAGTTTAAAACTAGCAAATTAACATGAATAGTTAATAATAATATTTTTTATATTAATAATTATATTTTTATCTCATGATAAACTGTGTTAATTATAAAAATTCTATATATAACTTATAATAATTCTTAAAAAATATATTTTAATATTAAATAAATTATTAAGATAATCTGATAAAAGTATTATTAGCATGAATTTTTAAAAAATGTTATTAATTACATATACTCATATAATATATGTTAGTATATTAAATCTTATTATTGAAAATTATATAATAAATTAAATACTATTTTCATATCTGAATAATTATTTAAAATTATTTCTATAAATTTTATAATTAGCTTATTAGCTAATTCATGAAAAAAATCAGCATATAATGCTATTTTAATTATTATTAATATTTTTATTAAGTTTATTTTATATATCTCATGCAGAAAAAAATATATACTAAAAAATTTAATAAAAATCTGCTATAAATATATTCTCATAATTTATAATAGACTTAAAATTATTATTTCTAATTAAGATTTATTATTTATAAGTAAATATTAATTAATGTTATATTTTTATTTTAATATATATTATAAGCTTTTTATAGCTTTTTATTTTTAGATAAATAATTAAATAAAATATTAAAATTAAATTCTAGAATATTATCTGAAATGCTTTATTAATTTTAATTAAGATATCTAGATTTACTAACTGCTAATAATATAATATATGTATAATTAATTAATGTATAATTTTACTAGCTTAGCATTTATAAAAATTCTCATAGGTTTTTATCTAAAACTTTAAGTTAATATTTTAAAATTTTCAGAATAACTTATTATAAAAATAACTAATTATATAAAAACATTTTTAAAAATATAATAATAACTTATTATGCAGCTAGAATCTGCATGTTTATAGCAGAAATCTTATTATAATAAAAAATATATTCTTAAAATTTTTAAAATTAAAGATTTTATTATACTGCTTGCTAAAAATCTTAATATATTATATTTAGCTTATAAATTAGATTATTAACATATGAGCTTATTTTAAATTATAAAAACTTAAAATAAGTAATTATATAAGCTTTAACTATTACTTATATATAAAAATATACATTTTATTTTTCATATATTACTGCTAGAAACTAAACTGTAAATAAGTCTGAGTTAAACTTAAACTTGAACTTAACTTGACTTAAACTGAGTTAAGTTAAGCTCTAGTATGAAGATCTTACTGAGTTTCAAGTTAAGTTAGACTTAACTTAATCTGAATCAAGTTTTCAACTTGAAAAACTTGCATTTTTCATGCACAGTAACTACAGTCTAATAAAAGTAATGATAGTAAGATGAATATTAATTGTATGAAAACAAAAATAAAACTATTTAAAAAATCTTAAATCAAGCTTCAAAACATGCTTATTCTTATATTTTTAGTTATTTTTCTTAATTTTATATCACTTGCTAAAGATATCATATTATTATCATTAAGAATAAAAATTTTAATTTAATAATAAATTTTTAAACACTCATATAAATTTAAGAAAAATAGTTAAAAATATAAGAGTAAACATGTTTTAAAGCTTGATTCAAGATCTTTCAAATAATCTTATTCCTATTTTTATATGATTAATATTCATCTTATTATTAATTTATTAATCTGATATCTTAGCAGCAAGTTTAAAACTTAACTTAACTTAACTTATTTAAACTAAGTTTTAAGTTAAGTTAAGTAATAAATTAGATAATGCAAGTTAAGTCTGAGTTAAGTTCAGAAAAATTAAAACTTAACTTAACTTGAACTTGTTTATAATTTACTAGAAATATATAATTAGAAAAAAAATATGCTTATATTATTAAAATTAGAACTAATTAATAATACTAAGAAATTTATAAGTAAAAAAATTGTTAAAAGTAGATAATAATAAAGTAAAAAGAAATATTTTATTTATTAAGCTGATTAAATTTCAGAAAATAATATATGAGAATTTAAAAAATATATTACTGATATAAAAATACTAAATAATTTTCTTAAATAAAAAATAAAGTATTTAATATTTATAATTATATTAAAAAAGTAATACAAGCTTAATAATTAATTATTTTATATTATTAGATATATTTTTTTTCTTATAAATCTTTTTTTATAAAATTTTTTTTATAAAATTTTTATAAAGTTTTAATAAGATATTTATATATGAAAGATATATTACTAGCATAAAAAAATTTTTATTTTATTTTAAAAAGTACTGCTAGTTATAAAATTACTTTAAAATTACAGCTAGATTATATTATATTATAAAAATTTTAAAATAAACTTAGAATTTATTCTTTTTATTTTTACTAATAACAGCTAGCAGAATTACATGCTTCTTTAATCTTTATTTAAGCTTATTATAATTTATAACAAGTATTTTTAAAATAAAATTATATTTAATAATTATTAATTTTTTTACATGAGAAGACTAGAAGAAAAGCATATTAAAATCATAATTTTTATATTTAATTCAGATTATAATAACAGCTTTTATGCTATTTAGCTTAATAAAAATTTCTAAATACTATTTCATATTATTAAAAAATATAATTAATAAATTTAATTTCTAAAAAATTATGCTAGCTATAAAACATATTAGCATTTAATATTTATAATAACTGAAAATTATAATAAAAATTACATAATATATATGATGAGAGTGAATCTTGAACTTATCAGAAATATTAATTTATAAATTAATAATTTCTAAAATCAGAAGCATTACTTTCTATTTTTTTTTCTTACTAGAAATAATAATAAATATAAATAAACAAGCTTTAATCTTCTGCTTTTTTACTAAAAACTTAATAATTAATATCTTTAAATTAATCATTTTAATATTTAACTCATAGATATTTTAATAATTTTCTTAAAGATAGAAATTATTATTTTCTTAATAAAGAACTAAGAAAATGATATATTATTTTCTAGATTGTGAATGAGTTTAAGTTAAGTTAAGTTTTAATCTTTTCAGACTTAACTTAAACTTAACTTACACTATCTAATTTATTACTTAACTCAGCTTAAAACTTAATTAAATTAAGTTAAATTAAATTAAATTTTAGACTTATTATTAAAATATCAGATTAATAAATTAACAGTAAAATAAATATTAGTTATATAAGAATGAGAGTAGAATTATTTAAAATATTTTAAATCAAGCTTTAAAACATGCCTACTCTCATATTTTTAGCTATTTTTCTTAAATTTATATGAGTATTCAAAAATTCATTGTTAAATTAAAATTTTTACTCTTAATAACAATAACATAACATCTTTAGCAAGTAATATAAAATTAAGAAAAATAGTTAAAAATATGAGAGTAGGCATATTTTGAAGCTTGATTCAAGACCTTTCAAATGGTCCTACTCTCATCTCTGTATGATTAATATTTACCTCACCATCATTGCTTTTATTAGACTGTGCATGAAAAGTGCAAGTTAGACTGAGTTAAGACTCAACTTATTGCAGATTTGTCCAACTCAACTTGAAAACTCAGTGCATTTCTCATAGTAGAGCTTGACTCAGTTGAGTTTGAGTTTGAGTTTAACTTGGACTCATTTGCAGTCTATCATTTTCTGATAAGAATAAAAAGAAATTAAATATTAAATTACTAATATTATTTTTTATTATAAAAACTAATATTAGTATATATGTTATCTGATAAAAGTTATGATATTAATATATTTATTTAAAAAATTATTTTTACTTACTTATAGAAATTATTCTTAGTTTATTCTGCTAGTTATAATTAAAATTTCTACTTTATATTTACTTATTACTATTTCTTATTAATTAAAAAACTTATGAAAACTTTTTTTTATTATATGTTACTGCTTAGTATCTTAAAAAGTAGTAATATATATATATTCTGATTATTATTAATATTCTAATACTAATATGTTTTTTACTAGCTTAATAAGATACTAGCAAATTTAATTAGAAGTTTTACTAATAATTTTAGTTAAAGTAACTATTATATAAAGAATAAATAATTCATTTAATCTTAAATAGCTTATTTATAATAATTATTAGTATTAAAAACATTATTAAAAGTTTAAAAAACTAAATAAAAATTAAAAACTTACTAGTATGCATTTTTTTTAAAGTTAAATATAATAAATATATTTTCAGTTCTAATTTAAAAACATATAAACATTTCTTAGCTTATTAAAATAAATAAAACAGCACTTGCAAGAGTTTATATTATAAATATTATATATTAAAACATTTTAAATCTAAAAAAAGAATAAAATATACTAGTATAATGTTATTAAAAAATATTTAATAAAATAAACATTTAAATTAATTTATTAAAATAACTATTATTTTAAAATAATAAGAAGATTGCAAAATTATAATGAATTTAATAAAAAACTGCAATGAATTTAATAAAGAAAATTATTAAATAATTTTACAAAATTCTCATATTTTAGTAAAGCATTAAAATAACTTATTTATTTTCTAAATTATTTTACTAGTACTAATTTAATATTATTATAAAGTTATATAATTTTATAATAATAATAACTTATTTTTAACAGCATTTTAAGCAGAATATATTATTAATAATAACTTATTTTATAAATTTTATATTATAATATAAAATATTTATTAAAAATATTATGCACATATATAATATTATTAAAAGTAGAAAATAATATCTTAAATATAAAGAAACTTTAATTTTATAACTTTAAGAATGCTTAATAAAAGAAAGAAAAATAATAATACTATTATTATTAAATTATTATATTACTCTTACTTATATTACTTTAATTATATTAAAAATATTACATATAATAATATTATTTTAATATAATAATATAAACTTACTTATTAATTTTTATAATAATTATATTATCTTAAATAAATTTTAAGCAGTTATTCATACTAATAACAAGTATTATATAAGCATATAATAGTATTACTTTATTATTCTGCTATTTTCTATGTTATTTATTACTTATTCTAGTATAATTTACTAGAATCTCAGAATTATTAAAATTAACTTCTTATTAGAAAAGAAATAATTATCATGTTAGCTAGTCTAGTTCTTATTTAGCTTAATCTTATAATTTCTTCTATTATATAAGAGCTCATAAAATTTCATTCTTATTTACTTCTTAGTAATAAGCTTTAGTTATAATATATATATGTTTACTACATACTTTCTTTTAGTATTTTTTATTATTAGCTACTAGTTCTATCTTTATTATACATTTTTAATTTTAATTTCAATTCTAATTCTTACAGTTACTAAATATAAAATAAATTGCAAATAAATCTGAATTAAATTTAAACTTAAACTTAATTTAATTTAATTAAGTCTAAATTAAATTCTAGTATTAGAAACATATTAAATTTTTAAGTAAGTTAAATAAATTTATAATAAATTAAATTTTAACTTAGTTTAACTTGTATTTTTTATATATAATTTAATAAAAGTAATAATAATAAAATAAATATTAATTATATAAAAATTTTAAATCAAGCTTTAAAATATGCTTATTTTTATATTTTTAATTATTTTTCTTAATTTTATATTACTTATTAATAATATTATGTTTAGATTATAAATAAATTCAAGTAAAATTTAAACTTAAATTTAACTTAATTTAATTAAGTTTAAGTTAAATTCTAGTATGAGAAACATACTGAGTTTTTAAGTTAAGTTAAATAAATTTATAATAAATTAAGTTTTAACTTAATTTAATTTATACTTTTCATGCATAATCTAATAAAAGTAATAATAATAAAATAAATATTAATTATATGAAAATAAGAATAAAATTATTTAAAAATTTTTAAATTAAGCTTTAAATAGACTGCAAACAAGTCTGAGTTAAATTTAAACTTAAACTTAACTTGATTTAATTAAGTTTAAGTTAAGCTCTAGTATGAGAAACATATTAAGTTTTTAAGTTAAGTTAAATAAATTTATAATAAGTTAAGTCTTAACTCAGTCTAACTCATACTTTTCATGCATAATCTACTAAAAGTAATAACAGTAAGATGAATATTAGTTATATAAAAACAAGAATAGAATCATTTGAAAGATCTTGAATCAAGCTTTAAAATGTGCCTACTCTCATATTTCTAGCTATTTTTCTTAATTTTATATTACTTATTAAAGATATCATGTTATTATTTCTAAGAGTGAAAATTTTAATTTAATAATAAATCTTTAAATACTCATATAAATTTGAGAAAAATAGCTAAAAATATGAGAGTAAGCATGTTTTAAAGCTTAATTCAAGAATTAAGATCTTTTAAACAGTTCTATTCTTGTTTTCATATAATTAATATTCATCTTATTATTAATTTATTAATCTGATGTCTTGATAACAAGTCTAAAATTTAACTTAACTTAACTTATTTAAATCAAGTTTTAAGCTAAATTAAATTATTAATTAAATAATACAAGTTAAGCTTAAGTTAAGTTCAGGAAAATCAAAACTTAACTTAACTTAAACTTATTTACAGTCTAGCTTTAAAATATGCTTATTCTTATATTTTTAGCTATTTTTCTTAATTTTATATTATTTATTAAAAATATTATATTATTATTATTAAGAATAAAAATTTTAATTTAATAATAAATTTTTAAATACTTATATAAATTTAAGAAAAATAGCTAAAAATATAAAAGTAAGCATATTTTAAAACTTAATTTAAAATTTTTTAAATAATTTTACTCTTATTTCTGTATAATTAATATTCATCTTATTATTAATTTATTAATCTAATATTTTAATAATAAATTTAAAACTTAACTTAACTTAATTTATTTTAATTAAGTTTTAAATTAAGTTAAGTTATTAATTAAATAATATAAGTTAAGTTTAAATCAGATTTAGAAAAATTAAAACTTAATTTAACTTAAATTTATTTACAGTTTAATATAAAAATGCTTATAAGAAAAAGTAAGTAAATACAGCATTTAAAAAAAAAATAAAAAAAAAATAAAAAAGTAATTCTGTTATATATCCAGAAGCTATATCATTTAAATTAAAATAAAATTAATTTTCTAATAATTTTCTCAGAAATATTTTATCATTCTTAAATAAAAATTTAACTAGTCTTATTATTATTTTAATAAAGAAGTCTAAATTACATATTTCTTACTTCAGATAAATTATTAAATACTTTTATTATTTAAGAAATTTTTTATAATATTAATAATTTATAAATTCTTCTTCTTCAGATTTATAATATACTTATTTTTTTATTTAAATAGCTAGTTTTATTATTAAGTAATTAATTATTTTGTATGGTAGATTATATGGGAATTTGAAGTTGCTGAGTGGATGAAATCATGAGATGGGCAGTTATGTTAATTTTTTCCATCAGCAACCCATCTACTTCTCTCTATTTCCCCAATCTAACTCTTTCCATCTGTGACTCAGTATGAATTCACTGAATGATATGCTCTATCTAGCAGCTGCTTCTGAAATCTAAAGTTACAAAGAAGCAATGCTAGATTTAACAGACCTTTTTTTCCTTTCATGCCTTCACAACGTGATAATATTTAATGGAATCAAGCGAGCATGACTGATACTATTCCGCCTGTCGTCGCTCGTCGCCGTAATGGAGCCATTGCATCCTGTGAGCCGTGTCGTAAACGCAAGACACGCTGTGATCATGGACGACCTGTTTGCAATAGTTGTCAGCAACGCGGTTTGGAAGCGACATGTTTCTACCACCCGGCACCACTGACTAAAAGGCCAGGCTCGGAGGTACGCGTAGACCGTGCCGGTCTTGATGACCGACTTGTGACTCCCATCGAGACCTTCTCAACAACCGCGGCAAGTCGCCCTGATGAATTTCTCGCTGGGGCATCTGCCGAGCATAGAACTACGAGTTCCGCGCTTCAATTGCCGCCATGCTCCAAGACAATCCAACCCAACCAAGTGGCAGCTATTACGCAAACTCTCAGGCACTTGCGTGGATACGAATATATATGCGGACTCGTGACTGCCTACTACTCTGCTAGTCAAGCACCTGTGATACCAGGCTCACTGATAGCATCAGCCTTGCCATCTCTGCGAAACACAATCGAGAAATTCGGCCTCTTCAATGGCACCGCACCAAGCGATGCTGAACTACTACCGTTAAGTGAGGCCGTGTTTCGTTCAACATCCACTTCCACCAATATCGATGCCTTCTTGACCCCCTCAAGCTTCATGAATCTTTACACCGGAGACACCCTGAGGCTAGAGTATCTTGGTATTCTCTTTTCCGTCGCTGCCCGCTCATTCTTGATCGGTTTAGCATCAAAGGAGCAGCACGATGATACCTTTCTACAAGATATGTTCTCATGTAGCACCACTTGCCTGCAAATTGCGCGGGAAATAAGTCCGATCAATGATATGCTGGTCTGGCTTGGTCAGGACCATCTGATGCTTACATCCTGTATAGAAGGGGATTCGAGTAAGTGTCATACACATTGCAGCATTGCGGAATACACATCAAAGCTGATATATCTTAGGTGAATGTACCTGGCGCCACTCAGGAAACCTATTATCTGACATTTTAGCTCTTGGGATATATCGCGAGTCATTCAACGTTACAAACACGCCATTTTTCCTTACCGAGTGCCGTAGGAAGATTTTTGCGAGGGTATATTACATGGATAAATTTGTGTCCACCCTCCTCGATCGTCCGCCTCGACTTTTAAAACAATATTCAGACAGCCAATGGCCGTTAGACTTGACTGATACCGAGCTGCTGGCGGGACCACTGGAGGTGGCCGAGGCGCGAGCGAAGCTTACTTGGGATGGTTGGAACACTGAGAGAAAGTTTTGCGCCTCTTCCTGGGCTCGAGTGAGGTGTATTGCGGCTGAAATACTGGAAAGGATATATAAGTATAAGTTTCTCCCTCTGACAGAAGAAAATGTTGCTGAGCTAAAGTATGAGACTCTTACGGATTCAACCTTCGGTTCAATGCTGAACAATACTCTAGAAACGTCTTGAAGCAGAGTCGAGAGGCTTGGAAGAGCATCCCTTCCCACCTCCACTACAATATACAGTGTTGGAACTCGGGACTTCATCCACAGACGTGTTTGATGCTCACTGTCATTCGACTGGCATTTCTACAATGCGATTTTCAAACTCTTCAAATTCTGGAACCAAGCGATCCCCATTCGGCTCAGCAACTACTTAACATCTCGGCCGAGATTATTTCGTTGATAAATGAACTAGGCTCCTTCCGCCGAAAAGCCGTATACTTACAAGTAAGGTTTTCTTACATAGTAAGTCCTCGATGACCTGGTGCCATTTCACAGTAGTCAATCGATATCTAACTTGCTTCTTGATTTTATGCTATGGTCTTCCTCCTGCTATGTTTCTAGCAAAAGCTGCTCAAAACCTTGCCAATGCTAAAGCTCATTGTCACCCCTTACCAACTGAACTAGGTCGTTCCAAGTTAATCCGAACACTCTCTGTATTTGTGTCCCAGCTGGAAAGTATCAGCGGGCCGGCAGAACCGAACTACAATACCTGCTTCCAAGCATCCAGCACGATCACCGGAATCCTGGATGAGCTTCTTAACACCCCACCATCACACTTCGGCCATAGAAATGCTATTTCTCCATCTGCCCGATTTGCTTGTTTGGAAAATTTCAATTCAGTCAGCATTGGCGCTGGTACTTTCGGTGCGGATGGCGTGGAGGAGTCGGAGGAGTTTGACCTATTGAACTGGGCAATTAGCGTTGATTGGGCAGCCACGCGAGGTGAATGGTCTATGTTCTAAAGGCCTCATATGGTAAGGCTATGTTGTGTACGTGATCATGATTTGCTGGTCCAGTATATCGGAATTGTTCTTTGGGGTTGCGGGCGCTTCCTGGCGATGAAAGGTGGATTGCGGCTTTTCAATGTTTCTCAAGCCCGTACAATTTGGTCTGTGAAATGCTTCTCTACTCATTTTTGAAGGTCGATAGCTATGCCCTTGTTATGGTAATCGGTGGAATTTATAGAAGCAATACTAAGGGACAAGGTGATGAGTTGAATATTCCCTCTGTTTTTAGAATGTTCAGCCTTAGAAAACTCAAGTTCGGAACATATCTTGCACCCCATGCTTCATGATGCGAAGAGTAAGTATTCAATGACTACAGTATTTCAATTAAGCGAGAATAGGCAACTGGCTGGAGATTGCGAAAAGCCGAAACTGTGTACTGTACATAGGTACCAACACGCTATCATATTGCTTGGTCTAGAGTTTCAACCATGATACCCTATGATTACGGTGTTTTATCAAAGGTTTCTACAACTCTTAGGTATTCCTATTAACTACCCTGAACGAATCTTCACCTACCCGAAATAGCCTCCTCAAGATACCCTTCAGACGAAGTGTATTCATCAGCTTTTGAAAAGTGATCCTGAGGATTATTGTCAAGGTCTATTAACGAGGAGTAACGGGATTTGCTCGAGGGTCGCGGGAACGCGACAAGGTAACTACTGTAGTAGGTAAAACTGTACTCCATACGAAGTAGTAACTATGCGCTTCTAACACTTAAAAAAGTTATTATTATGCACAAATATATCGTGAAAGCATCTCCAGACTTGCTGATTGATGAGCCTCTTTCTCCCACAGCCCCTATATAGTGTGATTGTTTCCTTGTATATGTGATTTTACCGGGTCGTACTTCATATACAACGCCGAGTATCCTATTTATCCGATCTTTCGCGTTTCATTTTACGCCATTTCATACCATTTTTTGAGGTAAGCCACGGGCCGCTTAGGCTGAATATAAGGAGAAGAGCCAGCGTGGTGTAGGCCCAGCCGTTTCCCATAGCTTTCGACATTGGCTCGATGAGTGCGCTTGTAGCAGCACCCACAAACCATTGGCAGGTGTTTCTCGCCGCGGCTGCAACTGCAAATTGTCCTGGGCTAAAATGGCTT
Source organism: Nannizziopsis barbatae (assembly GCA_014964245.1). Lineage (NCBI taxonomy): Eukaryota > Fungi > Ascomycota > Eurotiomycetes > Onygenales > Nannizziopsiaceae > Nannizziopsis > Nannizziopsis barbatae. The sequence continues at coordinate 13,601 of JACVYH010000010.1, read as the reverse complement.
GTTAGTTACATCAGCTGCCGAGATCTGGTATAGGAAGATCGTACTGGATATCAGACATTAAAACGTTGAGAACCTGTGTGGTTGCTGTGACACCGTAGCCCACGATAAATAGAAATACTATGGGTGCTGCGACTGGAATATGGCTTTTAAGCGTCCAACCATATCCGATGGTCCCCAAGGCACTGAGGAGCATAGCAGGCACACCAACTTCCAGGCGTGCTAGCTCAATGGGAAAATTGGATAGGTCCATCTGGTAATCCTTCGACAACGCAAAACCGAGTCTTTTGGCGTGACGGCGGTAGTTCCAGTCCAAAAAAGTTCCGATTGTAAAACTAGAGGCAATGCTTCCACCACCCACTGATAGTGCAGCAAGGGCGATCTGTAGATTAGAAAATCCATACAGGACGTAAAATGTGTTTGAGATGTTCGTCAAGACTGCGTAGTAGCACGCCATGGCTGAAAATTGGGTCAGTATCGTTGTCGCACTACATCTCCTGCCGAGTTACTTACCGAAACTTAGTGTGACAAGCAAAAGCGCTGATTCAAGGTCTGATAGAACAGTAAGCGTTGATATGGGATATGGGATCGTGAGGCGGTAATTGCGACTCAATTCATCCTGTTTCTTTCGATCGATCGGTATGCCGTTTGATGCTCTATGCCGAAACCTTATGGAGTCACTAAAGTTATTACAAACCCAAGGGGGAGGAATTGAGCCATTGCCTACAACCTGGCGGCAGGTTTCGGGAAGAAAGAGCGCAATGGGTATAAATGTGGCTACGGAAAAGATTAAAAGAAACCAGAATATCCTAATCGACGATTAGATTCGAGCAATAATTCGAAGAGACGTAATGGAACATACCAACGCCATCCCGCATTTTGACTAATCAGCCCCCCAAGAATGGGACTCAAAGACGGACCAAGTATCATAGACACAGATGCATATGCAATGTATTTGCCCCTTTCTGCCGATACGACACAATCGCCAACGAGACTATATCCTTTGAGCTCTTGAAGTGATGCCGGATATGAAAAACTAACCCCTGACTGAGTGTACCGCAGCTACCGGCAGACTGCAAGATCCGTAGGAATAGTAAAGCGTAATAGTTTTGTTGCAATGCTAGGCCGAGATTTGCTACAATGGAAATCACAAAGCAAACAATATATGCCGGTCGTCTTCCAGCCGTCTCAGAAAACTCAGCAACCATGGTAGGCGCGATACCCTGGGTGATCTAGATAGAGATTAGGTTGGGAACACCGCTCGCTAGTACATAGCACGAGGTTGTTAGAGAATACCAGAAACACTGTAATCGTAAGGTTGATTTTTGAATTTGTAACATTGAGATCACGAGCAATCTATGCCATGTTAGGAAAATAGGCTGGAGAAGCAGTCGAGATACACACCTGATTAACCGCAGGATAAAAAATACTGCTACTCATGTACGAAAGTAGACCGCAGTAGGACCCCGAGAAAATCATTGCTCGCCTCTGTGCCTCTGTGAATACCGAATACCTTGACTCATTGCCGTGCCCTTCATTCGCCTCCACGATCGTGCCGTGAAGTTCCTCATTCTTGTTGTGACTAGCGTTTGTTGAATGTATTCGGTTCTCCATCGAAACGGTAGGGTATAGCGTAGTCTTCTAAGACCGTGTCTCTTCCAGGCTCATTCTAGAGGTCCGGAATCGTCAAAGGAGCAAGTTTGGATTGCAGGAAGTTTTGCGATCACCAGAAGCATCTTGGGATAATTATATCTAGAGCTTGCGCTTTGTTCTTGAAAGAATGAAAGTCATGTCATCGGGCTGGACATCCAGTCGGCTTGATTAGTTACATTGTTGTTCTTCAACCCCTGGCACTCCGAACTCGCATATGTACTTGAGAATGCCTGTTACCCCCTACTCCGACCTTATCTCGCGAGAAGGCCATAACTAGACATGGAGGTCAAGTTCATTGTATCATTCGGAGTGACGAGTTTTTGTTGTCGTGTTCAAGCATGTGCCGTAGATGTGCCTTCTCGAAGACATTCTCCACTCCGGCGCGTCGGACTAACAACCCCGAACTCTAAATTGCCCCTGAGTTTGGAAGCCCGAATCACCTCCGTAACCACACTTCGTATGCACAGAACTACGGACTACATTACGGAAACTCCGTGCCTATAACTACCTTGTCGGGGGTTTCCTGCTGAATTCTGCGTATCCGCCTACGGAGTACAGAAAGTAGTTAGCTAAGTAGCTACATAGTTACCCTCTCACTAAGCGGGCCGCGCGCTGGTGATTGGTAGTTAACTATGTAACTACTTAGTACTCCGTACCTAACTACAGTACTTCACCGAAGGTTTTCAAAATCCTCATCATTTTGCTGCTGGTTTCTAAAAGAGCTTAGAAAACATGCCTGGGGGAGGTTACAGAGTATGTATCTTCCGCCCCACAAACCCCCCACCTTCATTCCCTTTTGCTAACTATTAATCACTGATTCCAAGACTCACCGGCTACGTTCGACGTCACTCCGACTCTGGCATCTAATACCTCAATTCGCCCGTCTTTATATTTACCGTATTCTTCGATTCGTTGGTGAATACATCTATGGCAAAGGGACTTATGGTGTGGTCCTTGTCCAACGACTACCTTTTAACCTGTATCTCAAACAAGCAGGTGGCAGCCGTGTACAAAACGAGGCGCGCGCTCTAGAATTGGTAGCTAAACACACAACATTGAACGCTCCTCGAGTCGTCGATCTCATAGACTACCCTTCTCGAAAAGAAACTTGGATGGTGACAACTAGGCTTGAAGGGAATATCGCTGGAAAATGCCTCGAGTCAATGAATGCCGACCAACTGGAGCGGTTCGGTATTGATTTTCGGCAATACGTGGAACAAATTCGACTGATTCCGAATCCTTATCCCAACCTGATCTACAGTGCACTTGGTGGGGAATGTCGGGATTGCCGAATAAACCATGACAACGGCAACGCAGGTCCATACAACAGAACTGAATATCTAAACACACACTTGATGGACCTCTGTAGCCCAATTCGCGATTCTACCGATCGTGCTATAATTGAAGACGTTCACTCCCGGCCATACCGTGTGTTCTTTGCACACGCGGATGCTAACCCGGGGAATGTCCTGGTAAACAACGGCAGGTTGTCTGGATTTGTCGACTGGGAGTTCGCAGGTTGGTATCCAGAGTACTGGGAACCCACGAAGGCATGTTATACGGTCTTTCAATGGAGGGTTTGGTTAGATCTCATTGCAAAGACATTTCCCGAATACCTCGACGAATTAACGGCTGAGCGGATTCTCCGAGACCACACCTGTCCATTCTAAGGGTGATGTGAATTAGTGTTCTAGGATTGCACCAACCAGAAACCTTGGATCAGCAGAGGGCCCGTTTGGCTATCCATGCGAAAGGTAGCTTCTTATCTGTGAAGGCCGTATGATGTGCTAAGACAGGCATACCATTCTTATCGTAATGACAATCTTGCGCGCTGGATTAGCTGTTCTTGCGGTGACCTGACTCTACCCTATACGGAAAATTGTTACCTAGTCTCGAGGTCGGCAACGGGACGTTCTTTCGCAGCGCTAGCCGCATCGTTGGTAGGATACTGACAGCATCCGCTCGAGGTTGCCCGGATAGCGTCGATGGTGCCAAAGGTACTGGCGATGGAGACTGATGTTTTCAAGGGCTCCCTTCTCCTGTTGATTTTCGAAGTCTCGAAGGCCTCTATATTCCCTCTAGTCGACGCGTCAACGCCCAATATCGGCCCTTTATAATTGGCGCCTCGGCATAGCTTAGAAGAGGGTTCTGCGCCCGGATAACCTCTTCTGGTCGAGTATATGAGAAAGTTGGCTCTTTCGACAAGTTCTCAAAACACGAGTCATTCAGGCCCCCGTGGGCAGATCAGTCTTTATAACTGAGAGCATGAGGAGAAAGATATACATGATCTTAAACACAACCACAAGAGCGAAATATTTGTCTAAAATCTTTGGTTTTGACTTTTCCATTACAACAAGAGTTGTAATTTTAAAGGCCGCTCCAATTCCTGTGATTATCTGTATGATGATCTATGTTGAGTAGCTTAGCTTTTGATAGGAGTGTAAAGTGATCCCGGGAACTTGCAGGATGAAGAGGGAAAAGGAACAGAAGAAGAAGAAGAAGAAGAGAAAAGGGGGAGTTACTTCCTTATATGTAGTTAGTTAGGTAATAGTCAATCCTTCCTGCCACCCCAAGACACGTGACCTCCACTTCATTGAGAATCGTGAAAACAAGGAAAGAGTGAAGGAAGTTGTCTGATTAGGCAAGTGTGACTCTATAAACGCGGGAAAGTCCACATGGTGGTTGGTTAACTAGTTATGTAGTTGACTAAATCAGCAGAATAAATGCCAGCTTCTGCGCGTGAGCAAGTGGAAGTCACCTGATGCATGATGCTACCAAGCCCAACGCTCCTTTGATCCAGATTTAAAGCTGCATTGCATCCTCAAAGAATTACCCTTGATCCTAAGTGTATTCAAAGGGCTTTATATAAACATGTGACGGTTATTTAAGGATGGCTGGCGGGGATAAAGAGCCTTCAAAGTTTCCACAACCCTCAGTAACTAATTACTATTAACTACTGATCCTTAACAGGAGCTGACAAAGGTGATGGATACTCCTGTACTTAAAAGGTATCCTTAGGATGTTATTTAGGGCAGGTTCAGGGTTGGATCAGGGGTTTATGACACGGGTAACTAGGCAATAGAGATTACAAAGAGTCATGGAGCCTTTTGACAAAGTACCTAAATTACTGAACGATGCAGTTCATGTCTTGCTAGCCGCCGGGCCATCCAAGAATAGCAATTCAGTTATGGCATCGCCCCCAACGACCTGGGCGCTTAACTAGACATCGTCTCAGTTTATTTAAGGCCCTCACAAAATCCCCCAAAAGTTTTACAGTTCCTGAAAATACAAAATTTTGGATTGGAGAATACACGGCTATCCCTTGAAAATTTAATTTTACCGCCCACGGAGTAAAATGGTCAACCTTCGCGCGGACCTTGAGAATTTGATTACCAAAGTGAACCAATTAGCCCATAAAGTTCAAAAGGCCTCTGCAGAGGAAAAGGGCGATCTCGAAGAGCTGGCGCGCACGCTTTCAAACGCTTCCTCTGAAGTGCTCCGGCGAATTGAAGCCAAGGGAGACGTAAGGCAGACACAGGCCTGGCAAGAAACTGAAAAAGCCCGATTGGCGGCGCGTGCCGAAAGAGATAACCTGCTTAATTCAAAATCCATAAAAAAACATTACCGGTTCACGCAGAACCTCGTGTCGATCTTTTCGCACCCTAGGGAAAACAAGAGGAAACGGATTTCGAACTCAAAGAAAGAAGCCAACAGCAAACGGTGCGAGTTACTTCGAAGCCTCAGCCCAGATGGCGTGGTATCCTGGGCTCTTGGACATGCTCCCAGCTCCTGGACCGCTGCTGCGCTGCCACCCGACAAATTCAGTTGTCTTCTTGATGATATTGAACCTGACGAAGCTCTGGGTTGGCCGGATGAGGTTTTGGAGGCCGTGGAAAAATGTTTCGATACCGAGAAGGAGCTGCAGGAATCGCCTGAGTATCGAAGCTTCGTAGACGGTATGCTTTTATTTCGTGTTGGAAATGGCATGACTATCTCACTAATTGTTGCTGATCAATTACTAGCGCTCCGCAATCCTTCCAGGGCCCAGGCACATGCACATGTCTGCAGAAAGCGCAAGTATTCTGATTTCCAGAGCGATCCAAGCGGCTTCTGTTCGTATGACGCATCACGGCTGCGAGAGCTTCTGGGTTGGTCAATCCTGTTTGATCAAATGTTTTCTGATTCTCACTGATTTCCGTAGGAAATCCGAACCTTCCAAACCAAGGGCAGTACAGAAGGATTTCGGAAGCACATTGCGGGGAGTTTCTGACTATGTATGCGACATCTCCGCTGGCTTATGGGGTCTCAATGAGTAAGGCGTTCCAAGAGGAATCTAAACAGGGACTTCACCCCACCACGAATTGCATAACTTTTTTTCTGCCTAGGGGTGACGGTGAAGATGCGGTTGTTGCCTTCACGTTTGATTACTTTTCTGCGTTGACGCTTTTCAAGCAAGCGAATTCAGGTGGTTATAGTCGATTGTTTTGAAAAACGAACTGGTTCTTTTAAAAGGCTTTTTGAATGCATTAGGTACACTTCATAGATACAAGGGATTGGGACCAGGGGGCTATGATCAACCCTTTAGGCTGCCTCGTGTGGTGTCGAAGGAGAAACGTTGATCGGAACTGACACTACAGTAGCTTGGAGTTGAAGGAAAGACCCGCGAGACTTCGAACAGCCGAACAAGCATCGAGAGGTAATCTGAGTCAGGGACAAAGGCGACATCGGCGATTGCGATCACTGGTCGGGATCAGGGGTTTCGAGGGGTTCAGCGGGGTTCGTTACTCTTTTCACTCGAGTCAATGAATGTCGTACACCAAACATGATAGCAGAATCTATAATTGACCTTGCTCGTCCACCTTCCTGAACGTAACTTTGCAGCCGAGTACGTGCAGATTATCGCCCTCTAAGAGGATTCCTCCACGCAATCCTCCAGCATACGCCTTATATGCGCTATTACCGCCTCTTTGTACCAAAGAAGAATAGCCAATGCAGTCCACTATCGTTTTGTGCGGTATCTTGATAACGTCGTTATGGAATTCATGGGTGACGCCTTGGAATGCTTCCTGTATTTTAGTCTCGATCCGCCGGCGCCGCCTGGTCCGCATCCAAGAAAGCCATTGATCGTGTCGCGGGCTGTATGTATCTGAGAATGAAACTGCTGCATTCGCAACGGTGCATTTCTCGCCAATAGATAACGGGATGATTCGTGCCTCGTCCTTTTTGCCATACAATGTGTCGCCGCCGTCTGGAAATGAGACTATAAACTTTTCACCAGAGCCATCGCCGATAATGAAGCGGTCCAGATAAATCGACATCTTTTTGGTGACGTTGAAGACTCGTTCCCCCACAATCTCCTCCATCTCCCCAAGCAACGGATCGTCTTCGACCGGTGGGTTAGTGTCGCTAGGTAGGGAAGGCATCACGAGAATAACGAGAACACGGCTTTAAAGCGCTGTTCTATATTCTCGCTTAGCAAGAGGTTTGCCTGGAACACAAGGTGAAGAGTCTGGCAAGGATCGCGTGGAATGTTCCTGTTCAGCTTTTCGGCCAACTAACCTGAAGGTATTTTAGTAACAGAGCTGAGGGGAGTTGACATAGTTAACTAAGCAATAGTAATTCAAAAAGTGAATAGGCTGGTGATGAAGTAATATCAGGATAGATGATGGCGGGGTTGGGCCGGAAAATATCGCCAGATATTGAAGGTCGCAAAAGTGTCAGCTGAGCCAGCAGGGGTTTAACTTAAAGCAAAGCAGAATGACTTGGAAGCAACAGTGACAGTCAATGACAGGGGTTAGAAAGTTTGGCAGTTAACTAACTAATAAAGTTACATAACTAGTTAACTAGTTAAGTTAGTGCCGGGATAATATTCTCGCGATGCTTGTTAATCCACGCACATGTCTGCAGAAAGCATAAATATACCAATTTTCAGAATGATTCAAATGGGTCATATTTATATGAAGCATTGAGGCTCCACGAATTTCTAGGTGAGTCTAGATTATGCTGCCCATGTCTCTCTATTTACTAATAGTAGTAGGGAACCCAAACTTCCCAACCCAAGGTTGATATAACAGAATTTCAGTGACCCAATGCAGAGGGGGCTTTGCCGCGTTTTCGGATACTTCCATAGGTTTTGGGGTATTGAATAGTGAATCATGGGGAAAAGAAACAAATGGTGGGGTTTTCCCCATGGCCACGCATTGCATAACGTTTTTTTTACCCACAGAGACGCAGGACGGTGCGGTTGCCTTCACTCTTGATCACTGGTCTGTGATGGCTCTTTTCGAGCAGTTAAATGGTAATGGTCAAATGCTCTCGATTTGAGGATAATCCTTGTCATTGGATCTCTCGGTGCGAATAGATCATAATACATGTTCAGTAGTAGTTGTGAAATAAGAATCACCGCTGGTCGCGTCAATTTCGTTCTCGAACATAAAACCCAGCATCGGATGCATTCTTCTTGAAGGTACATTCCAAAGGACTAGGTGGAATATAACGTGCAATTTCCCCGCGAAAGGAAAAGTTCGAGGGTCGAATAGGAATCAAGTACCGATTTCTGGCAGTTGCGATTCATGAGTTGGGTTTCGAGGGTGCTTCTTCTGCTACTCTCACTGGGTCAGTAAACAATCATTGAATCACACCTCATGATAGATCCCATACCTTTCTTTCCACTGTAAAATCTCACCGCCGCCTTTACCACTTTACATTTGTCACCTTTGGACAGATTGATGGACAGAATGCTGTTTTTCCCCTCCCCAAAAAAATGTTCAACTTTGCCACTGTTTCTCGAGACGATGCATTGAACACCTTTAAAGTCCAAGGTCATGTCTTGTGGAATACTCTCCCATTCGGCATGAATGAACCAATGCATTTTTCCAGCCTCGAGTGCCTCTCGCATTCTGATATCGTGCCCATTCGTGAGGCCCTTGACAAAGGTAACGAGTGCAAGTTCCACAGAGCATGTGTCGCCTTCGGAGAGTTCAACTTCGCCCCTACTGGCAAATCTTTCCTTTTGTCCGTCCTTTCTCACTATTTTGCATTCATTACCTTCAAACCTGACGGTCATGTCTTCATCGATCTGGAATGTGTCCAAAAAGAACCCAAGGGTCTTGCCTTCATTCAACGCTGCGAAGCGCCTGGCCTGACGAAAGTTGTTGTATTCTTCGAACGCCCGATGCTGCCACTCATTGCTCCTTGGGTCATTCTTCTCCATGATTGAAACTTGTGCATTTGCAACTATGCATTTATCACCAATAGATAACAATTTGTACCTGCCGGCTTCCCACGCATCGAATTTGAGATGATCGGTGCCATCTGCGCGCACTGCTATGCATTTCCCCGTGGATTCAGCACCATCGATAAATCCGCCAAAGAAAATGTACGTCTCCTTGCGAATGTTAAAGACATGCTCCCCTACCAGGCCCTCGGTCTGCAGCGGGTCAGTGCGGCGAGGTAAGGAAGGCATCAGGAGAGGAGTAACAGGATGGCCCTAGAGTGCTGTTCGGTATTCTTATTTAGAAAGAAGTTTGTTCAAGAAAAGCGCGGAGAATCATGAAAGACACTGTAATGTTCCTGTTGGGCCTTTCGACCAACTAACCTGACAGGGTTGTGGTGATATCGTAGAGGAGAGTTGGCATATTTTTTTTTTTTTTTATTTTTTTATTCATTATAGTCTTATGCAGTCTGTGACTAAGAAGACTACCTGCCTAAACAGGATTTACTAGCTATTACATACATTTGAATATAAGAGAAATACAAATAAACTAGGCAAATGAAATGTCTCCCCTCCTCAGGAATGAAAAATACAACTTTTTTATCTCCGGGCATAGAGGCCCCGGAGCTAGGCCCCGGAGCGAGATCTTTGAAGCCCGGAGCGAGATTTTTTAGGAGCTACTCCGGGCACCTCATGCCCGGAGCAGAGCCCTGATTGAAAAGTGTCCCGAAACCATTTTCGAGACAAATTGTCGCGGGTGTTTTCTCCGGGTAGTGGAGTCCCGGAGCTAGGCCCCGGGGCGAGATTTTGACCCCTGGAGTGAGGTTTTTTTAGGGGCTACTCCGGGCACCTCATGCCCGGAGCAGAGCCCAGATTGAAAAGTTTCCCAAAATCATTTTTGGGGCATGTTGTCATAGGTAATTGTTCTGGGTAGTGGAGCCCCGGAGCTATGCTCCGGAGCGAGATTTTGACCCCTGGACTCCTGGAGCAAGATTTTTTGGGGGTGGCTCTGGGCATCCATGGCCGGAGCAAAATTAGAGTTGAAAAGGTTTCAAAATTTCCTTGTAGAATGAATATTATCAGGCTGTTTTAGGCCTGTAAAATCCACTCTCAGGTAGCAATTCTTGTTTCTTTTAGATAAGAAATTAAAAATCTAAATTCTAGCTTTATCTGAAAGAGTAGCTTTAATAAAAGTAGTAGAATATCCAGTTCTTTCCTGCTAAACTCAGGAAATACATCTTAAGCTATTACATATAATACTTATAATAACTAATTACTGCAAACTATTCTTTTAGATTTCTTAACTAATTTTCTGCTTATTTTTAATTAAAAATTATTACTTATTATTAGTTACATATTATTAATTTTTAATTATAATTTCATAGCTTTCATGCTGCTTAACTACTAATTTTAATATTATAACTTATTAATTAGTTATTATAATTTTATTTATTACTAAGCTTTTTTCAGTGCTTATAAAGTTTGAAAACTCTGAAATTTTAAGTTTTTTTAACTAACTAATTATTTCTATAATTACTAGTTTTAATTTATTACTAATTATTATAATAAAAAAATACATTTATTATTATTATAACATTAATAAAATAATTTAAATACTAATTAAATATTTCATATGCAGTAATTACAAGTAATAACATGTAAAATAAAATTAGAAAATATTAAAAAAAAGTAATATTTTAAGAAGAAAGAATTTATATTATTTAAATACATTAAGAAATATATAAAAATTAATAATTAATTTAAATATATATGTTAAAAATAATCATTCTACACACAGCTTATTAATTAAGTTATTTTAAAAATGAATTTTATTATTAGAAACTAGTCATAATTATTAATTAATTATTATTATTTCTAATATTTCTGGTATATAAAAATTAAATAATTATTATTATTATTTTCTTATTATTTTTTAAATTATAAATTTATTTTATTATTTTATTCTATTACTTTATATATGCTTTAGCATTATATATAATTTCTAGATTAGTATAATTATATAAATTATTTTTTTTATTTTTTCTTCTAATTTACATGCTTTTATATTATTTATTATTATTTAATATTATTAATCTAGTATTATTTAATTATTATTACATACTTTTATTTTATTTTACACATATTAATTATATATTATATGTTTTACATTTATTAATTATATATTTTAAGCTTTATAATTATTAATAAACATATTTTTATTTTAGTATTATTTATTTTAACTAAGTATTTTACTTTTTTTATTTTACTACTAGATTTTAGTAAAATTCAGATTTAATTAAGTTTAAATCTTATTTTTACTTAAAATACAAATATTTATCTAGCATGCAGTAACTTCTTACATAAGCAAGTTATAAAAATTTAAAATATTTTAATTTTCTAAAAGTTTTCAGATTATATAATTACATATTACATTCATTTTCTAAAGAATTTAAAATAAAATAATTTTTAAAATATTTTCTAATTATAACTAATATTTTCAAAATTTATAAATCTTATAATTAGTACTTATAAAATTTAAAAATATCTGAAATTTTTTAAAAATATGAAGAAATTCTAAAATTTTCTAATTTTTAACATTTTTTAATTTTAGCAGATAAAAAAAACATATATTTCAGAAAAATTTAAACTTCTAATCTCAGAATTAATTAAGACTAGCTAGTATTTATTATTTAATAGTATTTATTATTATTATATTACTAATATCAGATGCTAAATATTATAATTATAATTATAATTATTATTAATATAAAATAACATATACTAGAAAGATAAATATAAAAAATTCTTAAAATAAATAAAATTTTAAATAATATTAGAAATAATAACTAGACTGTGAACAAGTTTAAGTTAAGTTAAGTTTTAATTCTTCTGAACTTAACTTAAGCTTGACTTGCATTATTTAACTAATTAATAACTTAATTTAGCTTAAAACTTAGTTTAAATAAGTTAAATTAAGTTAAGCTTGAGACTTATTACTAAGATATTAAGTTGACAAATTAACAGTAAGATGAATATTAATTATATGAAAACAAGATTAGAACTGTTTGAAAGGTCTTGAATCAAGCTTTAAAATGTGCCTACTCTTATATTTTTAGCTATTTTTCCTAAACTTTTATGCTTATTTAAAGATTTATTATTAAATTAAAATTTTTACTCTTAATAAGTTAATAACAATAACATAACATCTTTAGTATGTAATATAAAATCAAGAAAAGAAGCTAAAAATATGAGAATAAGCATATTTTAAAGCTTAATTTAAGATTTTTTAAATAATTCTATTCTTGTTTTCATATAATTATTATTTATCTTATTGTTATTACTTTTATTAAACTGTGTATGAAAAGTATGAGTTAAATTAAATTAAGACTTAACTCATTATAAATTTATTTAATTTAATTTAAAAACTCAGTATGTTCCTCATACTAAAGCTTAACTTGAATTTAATTAAGTTAAATTAAATTCAAGTTTAAGTTTAACTCAGACTTGTTTATAGTCTAAAAATAACTAGTAATAAGAATTATATTTACAAATATAATTAATAAGAATATTTATAATTTTTCAAATTTAATAAGCATGAAAATTAACTAAATTCAGATATTATATTATTACTTTTTATAAGTTAAAAAAATATAATTAAATAAAAATAAGTTTAGTATTTTTTTAGCAAGTAAAAGAGCTTTATATATGATAATATAATAAAAAAATTTCTAAATCTGATAAATATAACTATGCTTATTAGCATGTAAATAATTTAAATAAATAATTAATATTAAAATAAAAATAAGAATATTATTAAACTTATAAATATTATAATAAAAAGCTTTAATATAAATACTAGTATTATTAGTTTTATTAAAAATAAGTATTTTATAAATAGATAAGTTAGCTGCAGATTTAAAAATTAAAATAAAATTTAAATATTTTTTTATTATTAAATTATTACTTTTATAGCAAGTAGTAAACTTATAAAATTTAATTAAAAATTTATCTAATTAAAATTAGATTTTATAATAAAAATAAATAATAATTATAATATTATAATTACTAGAAACTTACTTATTAGTTTAATTAATAAAAGCTAATAAATAAAAAAATAATAATAGCAAATAGATAGAAGTAGCAGCAGATGAAATAAAAACTAAAATAATCTTATTTAAATAATAAGTAAGAATTATAAGATATATTTTAATATGAGCATATCATAATAACTAAATCTTATAAACACATATTCTAAATAATAAAAAATTAAAATTTAATAAATGAAAATATTTTAAATAATAAAAAGTATAATTAATATAATAAGTAATAGTAATTAAATTTACATAACTAACTAAAACATATTAATAAGATTTAGTTAGAATAATAAAAAATAATAATAATAATTTTTCAGCATGAATATAACTAGTATAGTAAGTATAATAAAAATGAATAATAAAATTATTATAATTACTAATATTATAGAAATAAGCAGATAAAATTAATAAAAAAAATAATAAATAAATAATTTTAATTATAGAAAATATTAGATGCATAAGTAAAACTAATATAATAAGAAAATTAAAAAAACTTAAAAAAATTAGTAATAATTTAATTAATAATTAAAATTTAAATATATTTTTAATAACTATAATAATTAAATAATTATATAAATTATATTTTAAAATATAATAATAAGTATTTTAATAATTAAGATAATACTTAAAATATAAAAAATAAT
>JACVYH010000001.1:10000-17500 GCA_014964245.1 Nannizziopsis barbatae | reverse complement strand
TCTGTGAACATGAGCAGTCTGAGTGAGATTTTGAATCGTTAAAACTTTCAACAATGGATCTCTTGGTTCCCGCATCGATGAAGAACGCAGCGAAATGCGATAACCATGTGAATTGCAGAATTCCATGAATCATCGGTCTTTGAACGCACATTGCGCCCCGGTATTCTGGGGGCATGCCTGTCCGAGCGTCATTGCACCCCTCAAGCACGGCTTGGTGTTGGGCGACCGTCCCCGGGACGCACCCAAATGCATTGGCACCGGCCCCTGTGGAGCGCGGAACCCCGTCACGCCCATGTAGGACCCGGCCGGCGCCGGCCTCGACCTCAATCTTTCTCCAGGTTTGACCCTGGATCAGGTAGGGATACGCCGAACTTAAGCATATCAATAAGCGGAGGAAAAGAAACCAACTGGGATTGCCTCAGTAACGGCGAGTGAAGCAGCAGAAGCTCAATTTGAAACTGGCCCCTCTGGGCCAGAGGTTGTAATTTGCAGAGGGGACACTTCGGGGTAAGGTCGCGGTCTAAGTCCCTGGAACGGGCGTCGCAGAGGGTGAGAATCCCGTCTTGGACCATGGGCCTGCCCCGTGTGAAGTTCCTTCGACGAGTCGAGTTGTTTGGGAATGCAGCTCTAAGTGGGTGGTAAATTTCATCTAAAGCTAAATACTGGCGGGAGACCATAGCACACAAGTAGAGTGATCGAAAGGTTAAAAGCATCTTGAAAAGGAGTTAAATAGCGTGAAATTGTTGAAAGGGAAGCGCTGGCAGCCACACGGTTCCGGGGCTCAGCGGGCATGCGTGCCGTGCACTCCCCGCGGTCCGGGCCAGCATCGGTTTCGGCGGTTGGTCAAAGGCCCCGGAAGGTATCATCTCTCGGGATGACTTACAGCCCGGGGTGCAATGCGGCCAGCCAGGACCGAGGAACGCGCTCCGGCACGGATGTTATAATAATGGCCAGCCCCTTGAAACACACCAAGGAGTCTAACAACCATGCGAGTGTTCAGGTGTCAAACCCGTGCGCGCAGTGAAAGCGAACGGAGGTGGGAGCCCCCGGGGTGCACCATCGACCGATCCTGAAGTCTTCGGATGGATTTAGTAGGAGCGTGGCTGTGGGACCCGAAAGATGGTGAACTATGCCTGAATAGGGTGAAGCCAGAAGAAACTCTGGTGGAGGCTCGCAGCAGTTCTGACGTGCAAATCGATCGTCAAATTTGGGTATAGGGGCGAAAGACTAATCGAACCATCGGTAGCTGGTTCCTGCCAAGTTTTCCCTCAGAATAGCAGTAACGTCTTCAGTTTTATGAGGTAAAGCAAATGATTAGAGGCCTTGGAATTGAAACAACCTTAACCTATTCTCAAACTTTAAATATGTAAGAAGCCCTTGTTGCTTTGGTGAACATGGGCATTCGAATGAATCATTACTAGTGGAGCCATTTTTGGTAAGCAGAACTGGCGATGATGCGGGATGAACCGAACGCGAGGTTAAGGTGCCAGAATGCACGCTCATCAGACACCTAAAGGTGTTAGTTCATCTAGACAGCCCGACGGTGGCCATGGAAGTCAGAATCCGCTAAGGGAGGTGTGTAACAACTCACGAGGCCGAATGAACTAGCCCTGAAAATGGATGGCGGCTGAAGCGTCGCTACCCATACCCGCCGTCGGGGCTGAAATGACACCCCCGACGAGTAGGCGGCGTGGGGGTCCGTGACAAAGCCCTGGGCGTGAGCCGGGTCGAACGGCCCCTAGTGCAGATCTTGGTGGTAGTAGCAAATACTCAAATGAGAACTTTGAAGGACTGAAGTGGGGAAAGGTTCAGTGTGAACAGCAGTTGGACATGGGTGAGTCAATCCTAAGACAAGGGTAGTTCCAGTTGAATGTGCGCGCTTGCGCGCCGTCAGTCGAAAGGGAAGCCGGTTAATATTCCGGCACCTGAATGTGGATTCTCCACAGCAACATAACTGAACGCGGAGACATCAGCAGGGACCCTCAGAAGAGTTCTCTTTTCTTCTTGACAGCCTGTCACCCTGAAATCAGTTTGTCCGGAGCTAGGGTTCAATGGCCGGCAGAGCCCCGCACCTTTGCGGGGGTCCGGTACGCCCCCGACGACCCTTGAAAATCCGCGGGAAGGAATAGTTTTCACGCCAGGTCGTACTCATAACCGCAGCAGGTCTCCAAGGTGGAGCAGCCTCTAGTTGATAGAACAATGTAGATAAGGAAGTCGGCAAAATAGATCCGTAACTTCAGGAAAAGGATTGGCTCTAAGGGTTGGGCTGCGTTGGGCCTTGGGGGAGGCCCCGGAGCAGATGCGCACTAGCCGGGCAACCGGCGGGCACCCGTCAGCACCGGGGCGCGGACGCCCTTGACAGGCTTCGGCCGTCCGGCGCGCGCTTAACAACCAACTTAGAACTGGTACGGACAAGGGGAATCTGGTAATCTAATTAAACATAGCGCATCGCGATGGCCAGAAAAATGGTGTTGACGCAATGTGATTTCTGCCTGATGCTCAATGTCAAAGAGAAATTCAACCAAGCGCGGGTAAACGGCAGGAGTAACATGACTCTCTTAAGGTAGC
Organism: Nannizziopsis barbatae; assembly: GCA_014964245.1. NCBI lineage: Eukaryota > Fungi > Ascomycota > Eurotiomycetes > Onygenales > Nannizziopsiaceae > Nannizziopsis > Nannizziopsis barbatae. Next base: position 14,932 of record JACVYH010000001.1, on the reverse strand, counting down.
CAAATGCCTCGTCATCTAATTAGTGACGACGCATGAATGGATTAACGAGATTCCCACTGTCCCTATCTACTATCTGGCAAACCACAGCCAAGGGGGTGGGCTTGGCAGAATCAGCGGGGAAAGAAGAACCCGTTGTTTGACTCTAGTTTAACATTGTGAAAAGACATATGGAAGGTGTAGAATAGGTGGGAGCTTCGGCGCCGGTGAAATACCACTACCTTTATTGTTTTTTTACTTATTCAATGAAGCAGAACTGGGCTTTACCACCCAATTTCTTGCGTGAAGGTCCCTCGCGGGCTGATCCGGGTTGAAGACATTGTCAGGTGGGGGGAGTTGGCTGGAGCAGCACATCTGTTAAACCATAACGCAGGTGTCCAAGGACTCATGGAGAACAGAAATCTCCAGTAGAACAAAAGAGTAAAAAGTCCCCTTGATTTTGATTTTCAGTGTGAATACAAACCATGAAAGTGTGGCCTATCAATCCTTTAGTCCCTCGAAATTTGAGGCTAGAGGTGCAGAAAAGTTACCACAGGGATAACTGGCTTGTGGCAGCCAAGCATTCATAGCAACGTTGCTTGATCCTTCGATGTCGGCTCTTCTCATCATACCAAAGCAGAATTCAGTGAGCGTTGGATTGTTCACCCACTAATAGGGAACGTGGCTGGGTTTAGACCGTCATGAGACAGGTTAGTTTTACCCTACTGATGAAGGTCGCCGCAACGGTAATTCAATTCAGTACAAAAGAGGAACCATTGATTCAGATAATTGTTTTTGCGGCTGTCCAACCGGGCAGTGCCGCGACGCTACCATCTGCCAGATTATGGCTGAACACCTCTAAGTCAGAATCCGTGCCCGGAGCGGCAAATGTTGCTCCGCACGTCGTAGTTGGATACAAATAGGCCTCCGGGCCCCGAACCTCAGCAGGCCGGCGATGGCGCCCCGGGAAGACCCTTAGGCACCGGCTGGCAGTTGCAATGTCACCACGCGCGGAGATGAATCCTCTGCAGACAACTGAAATGACCAGAAAAAGCAGGTCGTGTAAGCAGTCAAGTAGCCTAGTTGTTACAGGTACTGAGCGTCAGCCCGATCCTTGGCTCGGTTGTTGTAAACACCCCCCATGTTAGGCTCAGCACCAGAAGAGTCGTGGTGATCAGGGCGCGCGGGTGCCCGAGGACTTGCTGAATTCTTCGACGCGTGTCGTCAGAGGGCCCACGCAGCGCCGCCGGTGAAGCCAGGAGCCTCGTGGCTCACCCGGGCGTCGATGCCTGGAGCCGAGGCGTCTATCCGGGGCCTTGACGCCTATAGTTTGGGGGAGACCGCCTGGAGCGGTGCCCGGGGACTTTGCAGGATCTGGACGACGGTGAGGTCGGCTCACACAGCATGCCCGGGGCATGCCCGGAGAAGCCCCAGGGATTTCCCATCATCAGCTTCGGCAGCGCCGGGACATGGAGGGGACAGGCGGTAGAGTTAAGGCATGCAGGCCCAGCACCGACCGAACAGAGAAACTCCCAAACCCCATCCACACTTGCCTAACCTCACTCTCCCCGTCAATACTGACCCTAACCATCTTTTCTTCTAGGCACTGCACCCCTCGGAACCAAGGCCCAGGGCGAGATTTTAGGTATAGCACATAGTTAAAGCACCCCCGGAGGCGAGATTCCCGGCTGTGGTGACGCCCGGACACTTGTCGAGTGAGATACAGTCATTCTCCCCTGGTACATCCGGAGAGCCCAATTCAACCTCCCGGAGCGAGATTTTCAGGGGCTCTATACCCGGAGCCAGTGCCCGGAGCGAGATGTTAGGCATGGTTTATAGGTAAGAAGCACCCCCGGGCAAGTTACTGGCTCCGGTGACGCCTGGACCGAACCGGAGCGAGATATCGTACCTTTCCTCCGGTCCATCCGGTGGGCCCACTTCAGCCCCGGGCGAGATTTTCTAAGGGCTCTATGCCCGGGCCAGCGCCAGGCGAGATGTTAGGCATGGCTTATGGGTAAAAACGACCCCCGGAGCGAGATTCCCGGCCCCGGTGGCCCCTACGCAAAACCGGAGCGAGATACAGCAACCTTCCCCGGGACACCGGGTAAGCCCCACTTCAACCTCCAGAGCAACTTATATTTCAAACCGGTCCACCTGGAGCCAGCACCCGGAGCGAGATTCTGGGGGCATCTTATAGGTAAAGAATACCCCCGGAGCGAGATTCCAGGCCTCCACCCGGGCACCCTACCCCCGGGGGGCTATACCGGAGCAGCTTCCCCCGGCCGCGATTTTGCTCCGGGCACCTGTCCCCGTACCCATGTACCGCACCCCCGGGCAAGCGCCCGGGGCGAGATTCTAGGCATACTTTTCTAGGTAAGAGACACACCCGGAGCGAGATATACCAGCTTTCCGCCGGTCATCCTGGAAGTCAGAAGTGGCCTCCGGAGCGAGATATCTTTGGGGCCCTTATGCCCGGGGCCAACGCCGGGCAATTCTAGGTATACCTTATAGTTAAAGACCACCCCCGGGCTTAAAGATTCCGGCACCGGTGACCTCCAGTGCCCCCGGAGCGAGATATACCAATCTTCCTCCGGCCCATCCAGCGAGCCACTTCAACCCCGGAGCGAGATTGTTCCGGGCAATCCACCAGGACCGACGCCCGGAGCGAGATTCTAGGCATACCTTATAGGTAAAGGGTACCCCCGGAGCGAGATTCCGGGCTCCGGTGGCCCCTACACCAAACCGGAGCGAGTTATGGTAGCTTTCCTTCGGTCCATCCAGTGAGCCCACTTCTTCCCCGGGCGAAGAGATTTTCTAAGATATGCAGGCTGACCCCCGGAGCGAGATTCTAGGCATGCGTTATAGGTAAAGGGTATCCCCGGAGCGAGATGGGGGTGTTCAACCCAGACCATCCGGTAGGCCCACTTCAACCGCCGGAGCAACTTCTCTTCTAGGCCGTGCCCCCCCGGAGCCAATGCCCGGAGCGAGATACCGCATGCTGCGTCCGGTCACCCCGGGGATTTCACTTCACCCTCCGGAGCGAGATTTTTCTAGGCGCTCTATACCCGGAGCTGACCCCCGGAGCGAGATGTTAGGCATGGCTGATAGTTAAAAGACTGCCCCAGGGCGAGATTCAGGCATGCGTTATAGGTAAAGGGTATCCCCAGGCGAGATAGGTCGACCGCTCAGTCCATCCGGTACGCCCACTTCAACCCAGGCGAGATTGTTCTAGGCGGTCCGCCGGACATCAGGCGAGATGTTAGGGGTCACGTATAGGTAAGAAGCACCCCCGGAGCGAGATTCCCGGCTCCGGTGACGCCTGGACACCTGTTGAGCGAGTTAGGGTAGCTTTCCTCCGGTCCATCCTCGAAGACCATAGTGACCTCCGGAGCGAGATTTTTCTAGGCGGCCCACCCCCGGAGCCAGCGCCCGGAGCGAGATTTTAGGGATACTTTATAGTTGAAAAATGCCCCCGGAGCGAGATTCCTGGCCCCGGTGACCTCCAGTGCCCCCCGGAGCGAGGCATACCAATCTTCCTCCGGCCCATCCAGCGAGCCCACGTCAACCCCCGGAGCGGGATTGTTCTAGGCGGTCCACCCCGGGGAACAACGCCCGGAGCGAGATGTTAGGCACCAGTTATAGTTAAAGACTATCCCCGGAGCGAGATTACTGGCTCCGGTGACGCCTGGACACTTGTCGAGTGTGATAGAGGGTGTTCCACCCGGTCGATCCGGTAAGCCCACAGTGACCTCCGGAGCGAGATTGTTCCAGGCGGTCCACCCCCGGGACCGACGCCCGGAGCGAGATGTTAGGGGTCACTTATAGGTAAAGAGTACCCCCGGAGCGAGATTCTTGGCTCCGGTGGCCCCTACACCAAACCGGAGCGAGTTATGGTAGGTTTCCTCCGGTCCATCCTGTAAGACCAGAGTGACCTCCGGATCGAGATTGTTCCAGGCGGTCCACCCTCGGGACCAACGCCCGGAGCGAGATGTTAGGCATGGTTTATAGGTAAGAAGCACCTCCGGAGCGAGATTACCGGCTCCGGGGACCTCTGGACCGAACCGGAGCGAGATATCGTACCTTTCCCCCGGTCCATCCTGGAAGTCCACAGTGGCCCCCGGAGCGAGATATCTTTAGGGGCTCTATGCCCGGAGCTACCGCCCGGAGCGAGATGTTAGGCACCAGTTATAGGTAAAGACCACCCCCGGAGCGAGATGGAGGGTGTTCAACCCAGACCACCTGGTACGCCCACTTCAACCTCCGGAGCGAGATTTTTCTAAGGGCTCTATACCCGGAGCGAGCGCCCGGAGCGGGATGTTAGGGGTCACGTATAGGTAAAGAGTACCCCCGGAGCGAGATTCCCGGCTCCGGTGACGCCTGCGCCAAACCGGAGCGAGATACACCATCTTTCCTCCGGTTCACCCTAAAAGACCATAGTGACCTCCGGAGCGAGATTGTTCTGGGCGGTCCACCCCCGGGACCGACGCCCGGAGCGAGATGTTAGGGGTCACGTATAGGTAAAGAGTACCCCCGGAGCGAGATTCCAGGCATGCGTTATAGGTAAAGGGTATCCCCGGGGCGAGATGGAGGGTGTTCAACCCAGACCGTCCGGTACGCCCACTTCAACCGCCGGAGCAACTTTTCTTCTAGGCCTTGTGCCCCCGGAGCCAGCGCCCGGAGCGAGATTTTAGGTATACTTTATAGTTGAAAAATGCCCCCGGAGCGAGATTCCTGGCCCCGGTGACCTCCAGTGCCCCCCGGAGCGAGGCATACCAATCTTCCTCCGGCCCATCCAGCGAGCCCACTTCAACCTCCGGAGCGACATTGTTCTGGGCGGTCCACCCCGGGGACCAACGCCCGGAGCGAGATGTTAGGCATGGTTCATAGGTAAGAAGCACCCCCGGAGCGAGATTCCCGGCTCCGGTGACGCCTGGACACCTGTTGAGCGAGTTAGGG
>JACVYH010000001.1:0-5000 GCA_014964245.1 Nannizziopsis barbatae | reverse complement strand
GTGAACATGGGCATTTGAATGAATCATTACTAATGAGCCATTTTTGGTAAGCAGAACTGGCGATGCGGGATGAACCGAACGCGAGGTTAAGGTGCCAGAATGCACGCTCATCAGACACCACAAAAGGTGTTAGTTCATCTAGACAGCCCGACAATGGCCATGGAAGTCAGAATCCGCTAAGGAGTGTGTAACAACTCACGGGCCGAATGAACTAGCCCTGAAAATGGATGGCGCTCAAGCGTGCTACCCATACCTCGCCGTCGGGGCTGAAATGACACCCCGACGAGTAGGCAGGCGTGGGGGTCCGTGACAAAGCCCTGGGCGTGAGCCCGGGTCGAACGGCCCCTAGTGCAGATCTTGGTGGTAGTAGCAAATACTCAAATGAGAACTTTAAGGACTGAAGTGGGGAAAGGTTCCATGTGAACAGCAGTTGGACATGGGTGAGTCAATCCTAAGACAAAGGGTAGTTCCAGTTGAATGTGCGCGCTTGCGCGCCCGTCAGTCGAAAGGGAAGCCGGTTAATATTCCGGCACCTGAATGTGGATTCTCCACAGCAACATAACTGAACGCGGAGACATCAGCAGGGACCCTCAGAAGAGTTCTCTTTTCTTCTTGACAGCCTGTCACCCTGAAATCAGTTTGTCCGGAGCTAGGGTTCAATGGCCGGCAGAGCCCCGCACCTTTGCGGGGGTCCGGTACGCCCCCGACGACCCTTGAAAATCCGCGGGAAGGAATAGTTTTCACGCCAGGTCGTACTCATAACCGCAGCAGGTCTCCAAGGTGGAGCAGCCTCTAGTTGATAGAACAATGTAGATAAGGAAGTCGGCAAAATAGATCCGTAACTTCAGGAAAAGGATTGGCTCTAAGGGTTGGGCTGCGTTGGGCCTTGGGGGAGGCCCCGGAGCAGATGCGCACTAGCCGGGCAACCGGCGGGCACCCGTCAGCACCGGGGCGCGGACGCCCTTGACAGGCTTCGGCCGTCCGGCGCGCGCTTAACAACCAACTTAGAACTGGTACGGACAAGGGGAATCTGGTAATCTAATTAAACATAGCGCATCGCGATGGCCAGAAAAATGGTGTTGACGCAATGTGATTTCTGCCTGATGCTCAATGTCAAAGAGAAATTCAACCAAGCGCGGGTAAACGGCAGGAGTAACATGACTCTCTTAAGGTAGCCAAATGCCTCGTCATCTAATTAGTGACGACGCATGAATGGATTAACGAGATTCCCACTGTCCCTATCTACTATCTGGCAAACCACAGCCAAGGGGGTGGGCTTGGCAGAATCAGCGGGGAAAGAAGAACCCGTTGTTTGACTCTAGTTTAACATTGTGAAAAGACATATGGAAGGTGTAGAATAGGTGGGAGCTTCGGCGCCGGTGAAATACCACTACCTTTATTGTTTTTTTACTTATTCAATGAAGCAGAACTGGGCTTTACCACCCAATTTCTTGCGTGAAGGTCCCTCGCGGGCTGATCCGGGTTGAAGACATTGTCAGGTGGGGGGAGTTGGCTGGAGCAGCACATCTGTTAAACCATAACGCAGGTGTCCAAGGACTCATGGAGAACAGAAATCTCCAGTAGAACAAAAGAGTAAAAAGTCCCCTTGATTTTGATTTTCAGTGTGAATACAAACCATGAAAGTGTGGCCTATCAATCCTTTAGTCCCTCGAAATTTGAGGCTAGAGGTGCAGAAAAGTTACCACAGGGATAACTGGCTTGTGGCAGCCAAGCATTCATAGCAACGTTGCTTGATCCTTCGATGTCGGCTCTTCTCATCATACCAAAGCAGAATTCAGTGAGCGTTGGATTGTTCACCCACTAATAGGGAACGTGGCTGGGTTTAGACCGTCATGAGACAGGTTAGTTTTACCCTACTGATGAAGGTCGCCGCAACGGTAATTCAATTCAGTACAAAAGAGGAACCATTGATTCAGATAATTGTTTTTGCGGCTGTCCAACCGGGCAGTGCCGCGACGCTACCATCTGCCAGATTATGGCTGAACACCTCTAAGTCAGAATCCGTGCCCGGAGCGGCAAATGTTGCTCCGCACGTCGTAGTTGGATACAAATAGGCCTCCGGGCCCCGAACCTCAGCAGGCCGGCGATGGCGCCCCGGGAAGACCCTTAGGCACCGGCTGGCAGTTGCAATGTCACCACGCGCGGAGATGAATCCTCTGCAGACAACTGAAATGACCAGAAAAAGCAGGTCGTGTAAGCAGTCAAGTAGCCTAGTTGTTACAGGTACTGAGCGTCAGCCCGATCCTTGGCTCGGTTGTTGTAAACACCCCCCATGTTAGGCTCAGCACCAGAAGAGTCGTGGTGATCAGGGCGCGCGGGTGCCCGAGGACTTGCTGAATTCTTCGACGCGTGTCGTCAGAGGGCCCACGCAGCGCCGCCGGTGAAGCCAGGAGCCTCGTGGCTCACCCGGGCGTCGATGCCTGGAGCCGAGGCGTCTATCCGGGGCCTTGACGCCTATAGTTTGGGGGAGACCGCCTGGAGCGGTGCCCGGGGACTTTGCAGGATCTGGACGACGGTGAGGTCGGCTCACACAGCATGCCCGGGGCATGCCCGGAGAAGCCCCAGGGATTTCCCATCATCAGCTTCGGCAGCGCCGGGACATGGAGGGGACAGGCGGTAGAGTTAAGGCATGCAGGCCCAGCACCGACCGAACAGAGAAACTCCCAAACCCCATCCACACTTGCCTAACCTCACTCTCCCCGTCAATACTGACCCTAACCATCTTTTCTTCTAGGCACTGCACCCCTCGGAACCAAGGCCCAGGGCGAGATTTTAGGTATAGCACATAGTTAAAGCACCCCCGGAGGCGAGATTCCCGGCTGTGGTGACGCCCGGACACTTGTCGAGTGAGATACAGTCATTCTCCCCTGGTACATCCGGAGAGCCCAATTCAACCTCCCGGAGCGAGATTTTCAGGGGCTCTATACCCGGAGCCAATGCCCGGAGCGAGATGTTAGGCATGGTTTATAGGTAAGAAGCACCCCCGGAGCGAGATTACTGGCTCCGGTGACGCCTGGACCGAACCGGAGCGAGATATCGTACCTTTCCTCCGGTCCATCCGGTGGGCCCACTTCAGCCCCCGGAGCGAGATTTTCTAAGGGCTCTATGCCCGGAGCCAGCGCCCGGAGCGAGATGTTAGGCATGGCTTATGGGTAAAAACGACCCCCGGAGCGAGATTCCCGGCCCCGGTGGCCCCTACGCAAAACCGGAGCGAGATACAGCAACCTTCCCCCGGGACACCGGGTAAGCCCACTTCAACCTCCAGAGCAACTTATATTTCAGGCGGTCCACCCCCGGAGCCAGCACCCGGAGCGAGATTCTGGGGGCATCTTATAGGTAAAGAATACCCCCGGAGCGAGATTCCAGGCCTCCACCCCGGGCACCCTACCCCCCGGGGCTATACCCGGAGCGAACTTCCCCCCGCCGCGATTTTGCTCCGGGCACCTGTCCCCGTACCCATGCCCGGAGCGAGCGCCCGGGGCGAGATTCTAGGCATACTTTCTAGGTAAGAGACACACCCGGAGCGAGATATACCAACTTTCCGCCGGTCCATCCTGGAAGTCCAGAGTGGCCTCCGGAGCGAGATATCTTTAGGGCCCTTAGGCCCGGGGCCAACGCCCGGAGCGAGATTCTAGGTATACCTTATAGTTAAAGACCACCCCCGGAGCGAGATTCCTGGCCCCGGTGACCTCCAGTGCCCCCCGGAGCGAGATATACCAATCTTCCTCCGGCCCATCCAGCGAGCCCACGTCAACCCCCGGAGCGAGATTGTTCCGGGCGATCCACCCCCGGGACCGACGCCCGGAGCGAGATGTTAGGGGTCACGTATAGGTAAAGAGTACCCCCGGAGCGAGATTACCGGCTCCGGGGACCCCCGCACCATACCGGAGCGAGTTATGGTAGCTTTCTTCCAGTCCATCCAGTGAGCCCACTTCAACCCCCGGAGCGAGATTTTTCTAAGGGCTCTATACCCGGAGCTGACCCCCGGAGCGAGATTCTAGGCATGCGTTATAGGTAAAGGGTATCCCCGGAGCGAGATGGGGGGTGTTCAACCCAGACCATCCGGTAGGCCCACTTCAACCGCCGGAGCAACTTCTCTTCTAGGCCTTGCCCCCCCGGAGCCAATGCCCGGAGCGAGATACCGCATGCTGCGTCCGGTCACCCCGGGGATTTCACTTCACCCTCCGGAGCGAGATTTTTCTAGGCGCTCTATACCCGGAGCTGACCCCCGGAGCGAGATGTTAGGCATGGCTTATAGTTAAAGACTGCCCCCGGAGCGAGATTCCAGGCATGCGTTATAGGTACAGGGTATCCCCGGAGCGAGATGGAGGGTGTTCAACTCAGTCCATCCGGTACGCCCACTTCAACCCCCGGAGCGAGATTGTTCTAGGCGGTCCACCGCCGGGACTGACCCCCGGGGCGACATGTTAGGGGTCACGTATAGGTAAGAAGCACCCCCGGAGCGAGAGTCCCGGCTCCGGTGACGCCTGGACACCTGTTGAGCGAGTTAGGGTAGCTTTCCTCCGGTCCATCCTAGAAGACCATAGTGACCTCCGGAGCGAGATTTTTCTAGGCGGCCCACCCCCGGAGCCAGCGCCCGGAGCGAGATTTTAGGTATACTTTATAGTTGAAAAATGCCCCCGGAGCGAGATTCCTGGCCCCGGTGACCTCCAGTGCCCCCCGGAGCGAGGCATACCAATCTTCCTCCGGCCCATCCAGCGAGCCCACGTCAACCCCCGGAGCGGGATTGTTCTAGGCGGTCCACCCCGGGGAACAACGCCCGGAGCGAGATGTTAGGCACCAGTTATAGTTAAAGACTATCCCCGGAGCGAGATTACTGGCTCCGGTGACGCCTGGACACTTGTCGAGTGTGATAGAGGGTGTTCCACCCGGTCGATCCGGTAAGCCCACAGTGACCTCCGGAGCGAGATTGTTCCAGGCGGTCCACCCCCGGGACCGACGCCCGGAGCGAGATGTTA